>JAOYMZ010025320.1:0-33890 GCA_025802335.1 Pinguicula primuliflora | reverse complement strand
AAGCAAGAACCTTTTTTGGGGGGTGGGGGGTGGGGGGGAAGAACCTAGTGATTAGGCACACATATGACATTTCAGTTACAAAAATGTATTACCACCTACCTGGGTCAAATAAATAAACAATGTCAAAAAAATTCCGAAGTGCTATATTTTCATTTCTTGAAACTATGTTGAGAGGAAAGAGTCATAATGAAAAATTGTGTGCCAAGACAAAATACAAAGCTTCTAGTTAAGAAATTTAATTAGTTCAACAGACGGTACATCAATTTTCTGCATTCAGTGCATCTGTGTCTACAGTCACGTAGCAACAAATATAATACAACGCAATGGACATGAAAAACTGCTTCAGAGTTTGGTATGAAAAAAACTAAGAGAACAGGATTTATTTGTCCTATTAAAGAAAATATGTACTATGCAAACATACAAAATTTCTCCAAAGATGTCCCTGCCCATTTAACAAAGTTATTCTTCCCACATTCTTCCTCCCATTCAACAATTTCACCCCTTTCTCCCCTCAACATTATTAAATAATTTACTATTTATAATTTTCAAACCCCCAACAGTTTTCGATAATTATTGAAAAATGAATAAGATAAGATCCAAATTTAAATTTTTAACTTAAAAAAATTAATTAATGACTACATGTTAAATGTGCCACATTGATACGCCACCTGTTGGTTAGTAATTACAGATGAATCACAACGTCAAATAAGCACACACAAAATTACATGAAGAGAAAGAGAAAGAGAAAGAGAAAGAGAAAGAGAAAGAAAAAACTATTTAAGCAATCAGAAAAAAATTACCGAAGGTGTAGGCTTCTTTGGTACTGGCTTGATTTGAACATCCCCTTCATCAACTTCACCATCAACCACAACCTCCTCATCCTCTTCTTCATCTTCAAGGTCTGCTAAGGTTTCAGTAGTCGTAATTGCTTCGTTCTTACTAACGAACCCCTCCTCTGTAAGTATGGTCAAAACTTTTGCTTCCAGAGATGATAATGCCTTTCTTCTTGGAATTTTGTTCTTAATTTGCAGAGCATCAACTAATTCATCACCTGCAATTTCCTGAATATTATCAAAGATTATCATAGTGGTTTAACAGTATGACCATATTGCATTAAATATAGGAAAATACATGCTAGGGAGGGTTAAGAGCTGCAGGAAGAGTTCCAATTCCATATTATGGGTATCAAAAAGTGCCTGAGATGAAGGTTGCATATTTTCAAAGGGGTCTGCTTCTAGTTAGATGAGCAATATGTGATTGAAATCATCAACATTTAACTATTGGGGGAAAGGAAAACAAAGAAGCCGTTCTAAGGCAGCTCCTTACCATGCACCAATAGATAAGAATATGTTGAAGGAAGCAGATATGTTAAGTTAAATGTGTCTCATTAGAAAAATACTAGAACACATGCTCATGGGTATTTAAGTAAACCGTTTAAACCAAAATTAAGATCCTGACATTAAACGAGTACGAAAAGATCCATTTCTGTATGAAAGAAAAGCTAATTTCATTATAACATGAAAGCCTTATACGTGATGGAAAAAAGAAAATAAACATTTCCAGAAGTAACAACAAAATAAGTTAACTGAGTAATGAAAAGATTCGACAACATGAATCAAGCATCATTTCATCTGATAAACTCAAAGCATACTTCAACATGCTTGTAAAGCTCGGGAGGAGGCAATTTGATTGCATCGAGCATTTTTGGCTTTCCACACTTCTTCACTAAGGACTCCACCTTTTTGCATATAGCTCGTACTGCTTTCTGTCATTGTGGACAAGAAGAATACTTTACTTGTGCATAATATGATATACCTTCGTATAACCTTCAATTAAATCAGGTATGCCAATTAAGCATGGTGTCCTACTCCGAAACAATCCTAATAGAAACTGAATCCTGTTAAAGAGAGCTATTTAGCAAAATAAATCAATCACAAAATAATTAATATGTATTTTAGTTTTGTTAACTACCCGGATTTTTTTGGCAAATTTCAACCCACTACGTGATACTGGGGCACTCAAGATCAGGTTGAAATTAAGCCAATCGATTATGGATCATGAAGAACCCCTGAGAGGGTCCTAGAAATTTGAGATCTTTGATCAGGTCATGAATAATATTAAAAACATAAGTGTTTTCATTCTTCAATGCTCACTGAGCCTAAAAGGAAATATATATCTCTCCCTGATGGCACAGCTAGAAAATACAAAGTGAAAGGGGAGGTAGGCACCTGTCCGACTTCTACAGCTTGCAATAACTTCTCTTCAGGTAGGAAGTCACAGTATCCCTATAATGATCATTTCAGATACACAAAAAGAATATATATTGCAGAACATAAACAAGAAAAGTAAACTAAAACGATAATCCAACTTTTGGAAGAGGAATATCGAAAAATTGATGCTATTCTGCCGGCAACAGTATGTCTAATTTGAAAAGACAAACCAAGGATAGGCCTTGATAGCCACTCACTATCACTCCAAATCAATTTTGAATTTGTATCTATACAGTTCATGTTTCAAGGCCAGATAAGTTTTTCCACTGACTGTTAATTGGTAGAGTCAAACCGTGTTTCAAATGCCTAAAATTCATGCACAAAAAAACAATCAGTGCATAAATGTAAACCAGACCAGTGTTCTAAATGGCCGGCGCCGGGGCAGCGCCACGATTCTCGGGGGACCGGCAGCATGGCAGCTGCCAATGTGATTAAACGCTATGTGGCGATTAATCAGCGAAAGAGTATTATTTTTACTTAAATCCCACGGAATCATACTGCACAAACAGAACACCATGAGATCTCCAAAAAGCAGAAGCTAAACTGCTAAAGAGGAAAGAAATGAAAGAGTATAGGGAAACATTCAGGCAAAGAAGGAGCAAAGGGGACAGTAACATCCGAAAGACAGAGCTAGAGAAGACGCAAACAACCGACATGCAGAAAAAAAAAATCCCAAAAAATCCCCGGCTCTAAACAGACTTCCTCCATAACAAGTACCAGATGACTATAAGATGCTAGATTGCAATGAACAAAACCCTTCCATTTCCAATATTTTCCGAAATCAGTGCAAGTTATTCTTTATCTTCAGCAACAATAATTAGAATTCCTGACCCCACAACACCAAGGGAACTTTGGCCACTCATCTAGAAAGTGATTGGTTGTTGATGCTTAAGTACACATGCACAGAGGCGAGAGGTGACAGAGCTAGGTAAAATAAGACCTGGAAAAGTGCACGGACAACAAGTATCCACTTGTGTGCCCAAGATGCTACATCGGTGGATAAATTTTAGTATTAGGGCCAGAACTTGGGCAATGGGGGGACTAAATGAGTCTTGATGAAGTGATAGGAAGAGGTATCAGGGCATACCTTGTGATTGACTTGTACACAGTATGTTTTCCCAGCACGATTTTTTCGATTTGATACCCCACATAACAAATTAGTAATAAGATTGCAAGTGGTCTTGATTACCAAATAAAAAAAAGTAACTAACGTGCAAATAAGGCGAACGTTTTCGATGTCGTGCAAAAAAAGTACATTACAAAGATCATTAGGAGCCAAGCAATATGAAAATGATGTTTTAATAAGGATCTAAGACGTATTACAAAACAACAACATGAATAGAAATTGCAAAATAATTTGATTTACCTCAATCATCAGGACTGCACTATCTGTCCCTGCAAGCATTAAATCTAGCTTAGACTCTTCCATCTCCTTGCCAGTTGGATTGACAACAAATTTATCATCTACAAGTCCAATGCGAACCCCAGCAACAGTTTTAGCATTTGGCACTTCCGATAGAGCTCTGTTGTATTTGATTATTTTTGTTAATATCTATAAATATTCACACTTCAATTATAATTTATAAGCTCACTAATCAACTTATAGTCAGCCAGCATCCAGAAACATAAAGCAACAAACATACACTGCTATCCCTGCTGCTGTAACTGCCAAGGAATCTGGGGGATGCAAACCATCATAACTCAGGACCTGCATCATGGGTAAGATCAAAATTCGTAAAGAAATATATTATGAATCGAGTGACTGGCCATCTTAGAATGATTGGCAAATCCTTCAAGATCCATCCTCTCTATGTTTACCTTCAAATCCTAAGTTTAGCATACACGACATAAACCAAGAAGTACACGTAGAGGAAAACATCTGTGATATTATTTGGAAGAGGGTAAGACTGCATGAAACATAGATGGTAAACAAACATACCCAAGATAATATCTGTGTTTCATGATAAAATCCCTTCGGCATCGTAGGGCGTAAAGGCCTATCTATTAGTCTACAAATAAGAACCTGCAAAATAAAAATTCCTAATAATTAGATAGAACTGTAGAATTCAATTTCGTCACAGATTGGCACAAAAATTGTCCTCTGTCAACATAGAAAGAACATGTCAAACTCAATCATTAGTGGAACTACCTCATGATCCTTTGGCTTTCCCTCTCGCTTAAAGAAGCCACCACTAAAAGAAGGCAGGACTAGGATTACGCTCCATCATCAGGTAACAAGTCCACCACAAGGAATGTAAATAAAAATTTACTTACCTTGTGCGCCCGGCTGCCGAGAATCGCTCTTGATAATGTACAGAAAGAGGAAAAAAATCAGAAGGTTCACTAGGAACATCACCCAGACACACGGTAGTGTAGATAACCTGTAAAGAAAAAGTTAAGCTATTTTATTTAAAGCATAAACATAGCTTCAATGATGTTGAGGTTTTCGAAAGAATATACCAACCAGGCAAAGAAATAATGACCAATATTCTAGAGAAATGATTTATCTATATACATCATCCACAATTCCAGTCTAGATGGAGGATTACTAGAACCAATGCAGATGAATAAAAGCAGAAGGAACGCTGTAGGACCATAACTCACAGTTTCCCCATCTGTCACCGTAACAGCACCACTAGCTTGTCTTCCAATGTTCCCTGTCTCAACTAATATCTACAAAGATCAGAAAACCACATGCTGAGACTCATCAGATATCACAATGGAGGTAAGGAATGCATATGAAGAACAGCAAAGCTGGCAAATGGGAGAGTGTAAAATGCATCAAAAGATCATAGCTTTTTTATATTTTGCTAATGAAATGACTTCCTGGAGTGACTTTATACTTCACTTACTTAAAATACAAACACATGTTGCAGTCAACAAAAGACAGTGCTGAATCTGTAGCATCGTAATCATATTTTAAGCCGGAAAAAGTTTAGCATAGAGTTAGAAAAGGTTGGTTGTTACCCAATATTCGACCATCAGTGAGAGTTAACAACCCTCGAAGCTCAAAACGATATCATAAAATTCTTATTGTCCAACTTAGACTTGATTTTGAACTTCTCAATTATCTACTCAGGCATGCATTATACAGTAATAACAAGTCATCTCCTCTCTCTCCCTCTACAAATATGATCGAGAAATCACCATCCCGTCAAACCATAACCGCCAAGCAATCAGACCAACTAAAAAAGCAACCCTTATGAGATACTCAAATAAATGAAGATTTCCCGGTACGACTTACATGGCGATCACCAAATGGAATCTTGATTGAGTACGGAGCCCATGGCTCCGGAAGAGCCTCAGCACTTCCAATGTTACCCTGTGTTCTTAGCGAAGCTTTAGCATAGAGTTCATTGGAAAAGTTTCTTCTCCATCTGCTGCTTTTAGTTTTCCTTTTCCTCGTCCCGGGCACTAGAAGAGCAGCATTCAGCGGCCAAATGTGTGCCACTCGGCAATTGTCCGATGGAATGAAGCAATTAACCGGCGAAAACGGAGGAAAGTTTCTTAATTTCCTCGAGTTCCAAGCTTTGCTATGTGCCAGAGGGATGCATATACTGGAACTAGGGCTTGGTGCCAGCATTTCCGCGCCTTCTCAGCCACTGCACGGGCACAGTGTGTGTGAAAGTGTGTACTATACTACTATTTGCAGGCTTATCCAGTATCTTCGTTGCACTCTTTGCAGCAGGTGCGGAATGCAGACGAAAATTTTTCTCAATTTAAATTGTGAAGCGTTCATTCTACTACTAAATTGAGCGCAAGCCCGGCTACGTGAGGCCCAACAATAAATGGGTCCGTATTGTTGGGCCCAGAAGTACAGGCTTTTCCGGGCCCATTTATAAAAGGAAAGCATTAAATGATGTGACCCCATCAAAAATGCCGTGCCACATCATTATCTATCATGTACTTACCAAAAAAAACATCATTATCTATCATGTGGCTAAAGCTATTGGTGTGTAAAATTATCCGTATACCCGTGTTTGAAAGTATATCGTAACCATATCAAATCATATCTCTAATGGAAGCTCACAATTCGTTGATAATTATGGTAATATCTGTTTCGATTAATGGTGAGAGATTTGTCGGATAAATCCAAGTTTAAAATTAAGAAGAAAGAGAAAATAAAATTATATTATTGTTTATTGCAAAATTGTGTTCTGCCTTTTTTTTTTGTAATTAAGTGATTTCATTGAACCCAAAATTATTTACAAGTACAAAGCTGTAGTCGGAACCGTTGTATTGGTTCCTCAGGACTAACTAGCTAGTACACGAAACGACTTCCCAGAAAAGGATCACTCACTTCAGGGTGGTTGAAATGTGAAATGCATACCGGATGCTAGCGTCGGAGAACGGTACCAATCGTTGATGGTATATGGATTGTTCGTAATGCCACAAGCTTGTAGCCAAAACCAGGATGAGGCTTTAGTTGTGTCTTGCACGTCTTGAATGCCATCCGTGTCAAATCGTACTCCATTTCTTTCCTTCCAAATATACCAAACCACGGCTTGCCAGATTGCCTTCCACCCTTCTCTTCCTGCAGGACCCTTGAGCGCTTTCATATGCTGTTTGAAGTGATCATAAGGCTCTGTTTCCTGAAGTATTATCCTCGCTCCAAACCAGCGGTATACCCCTGTCCAGATTTCCATAGCATGCTCACGCGCAAAAAATAGATGACTAATTGTTTCTATCTCTTGCCCACACCAAATGCAGGCCTTGTGGCTCTGCTCAATTGCTATCCCTCTGCGTGTCAGTGCGTCCACCGTTTGGATCTTCCCTGCCACTAACTTCAACGAGAATGTTTGAATCCTTCGTGGTGCAATCTTCCCCCACACCTCTGCCAAATTATTTGTGTTCCCATTTTCATTACTCACGGCGAGCTGCTTGATGTATTTGTATCCGGAGGCCACAGTGTAGACACTAGTGCTACTTAGTTTCCAGATTCTGAAGTCCCTTTGTTGGTCTTGGTCTGGTTCGAAGAAGCTGATTAATTGCAGCAGTTCTTGAAATCTTAGCTCCTCCCACGACCTCAGATGTCGCCTAAACGGAATGTTCCAGTGTATGCATCCTTCCTGCATTGTGAAGAACTCTTGCACTCGTCCATTTTTTGAGGAAGTCAGCTGGTAGAGATCTGGGAACGTTTCTGCTAGAGTGTCATCTCCTTGCCAGTTTGTTCTCCAGAATAGAGTGTTGTTTCCAGACTGGATCTTGATCGTTGTAGACTTCTCCATCCAATCTTCGACTGTAGCTATTCTCCAGATATCCTCCCAAACTGTTGAGACATGATCTGGTAGAGTCAGTAATCTTGCAGCTGCTAGGTTGTCATCTTTTGCATAGTATCTCTCGTTGATAATCAACTGCCATAATCCTCCGTCAGCCTCTTTCCATCTCCAGAACCATTTGGACAGTAGAGCTTCGTTCATGACCTTTAACTCCTTCACTCCAAAGCCCCCTTGCTTGATTTCGAGACAAAGGTCTTCCCATTTCACCCAATGGATTGGGTGCGAGTGATCTGCTTTTTTTCGCCAGAGGAATTTGGTCATTGTTTGCGTCATTTTCTTTAGTACCTACTTAGGGGCCTTGAACACAGATAGAAAAAACAAGGTTAGACTCCTTAGTACAGATTTAATGATGGTTAATCGACCTGCAAAGGATAGATAGTTGTGTTCCCATCTGCCGAGTTTGTTTTCCATCTGCTCCAGTAGTGGATCCCAGAATTTGATCCTCCTTGGATTACCTCCCAGCGGCAGTCCCAGGTATGAAAAGGGTAGTGATCCTTGAGTGCAACGCAACTTTCCAGCACAAGGAATTAGAGCCTGATCTGAGATGTTGATCCCGTAGAGTTTGCTCTTCGAAAAGTTAATCGCCAATCCTGACACTAACTGGAAAAGTTGCAGCATACGTTTTATGTTGCTTGCGTAGTCTACAGCAGCTTCCAGGAAGATCAATGTGTCATCTGCGTACTGTAAGTGTGTGATTTCCAAATTTCCCATCTTAGCTCCCCTTATTAGTCTATCTGATTCTGCCTTCTTCAATAGTAAATGCAGACCTTCTACTGCGATCAAAAACAGCATAGGGCTCAAGGGATCACCCTGTCTTAGTCCCCGTTTCAAGTTGAAAGACCCTGAGCAACTTTCGTTGTTTTTACCGTAGCATGTGTAGTACATACACACTCTTTCATCCAGCTTACCCACACTTCACTGAAGCCCATCTTTGAGAGCATAGAGAGTAAGTAGGACCAGTTTATAGAGTCAAAGGCCTTCGAAAAATTGATTTTGAATAGTAGTAATTCCTTCTTCTTCTGCTTGTAATATTGGATCAATTCATTTGCAATAAGCGTACCTTCTAATATCTGGCGGCCTCTAATGAAACCAGATTGTTGCGGAGATATCACAGAGTCGATTACTCTACTCATCCTTGCTGCTAGAATCTTAGATAACACCTTGTAAGCACACCCAACCAATGAGATCGGCCTATAATGATCCAAAGAAGTTGGATTCTGGATCTTAGGCGCCAATGTGATAATTGTGGCATTCAAGCCCGCAAATTGTGTTCTGCCTTGATTTGGTTTATTGCAAAACGTCCCAGTTTGATGTAATTGCGAGTGACGGTCGTGATCCTGCCCCGTGGAGTTACAATCAACTCCACGTTAGGTTTTATTAATGCCGTTTTGCCCTGATTTTTCTTTTGGTCTGCAACCGTTTAGTGGGAAATTTATAAAACTCACGACAAAAGTGCACGACCTCACATAGGTGTGTGGGTCCCACATGTCAGCATGTGGGACCCACACACCCCACAGTGAGAGAGGTGTGCAAATGTCGTGGTAGCATTGCTGCATTTAGTGAGCCGCGTTAAAGATAGGATTGGTGATATGACACATCATGATTAGTTCTTGCTAAAGATGAGATAAAAATGGGGAAGTTTACATACAGGTTTATTACATGAATATGTTAAAAATAATATATTTTTAATTAGTTTATAAATTCTAAAAATCCAATAAATACAAATTTAAGTAGTTTTAAAATAAATAAAAATATTAATTAATATTACAACAGCAAAAAAACTAAAACCATAAATCCTATAAATCTTAAATTCTAAGCATTAAAATCCTAAACTTTAAAACCATAAATTATAAATTTAAATAATGCTAAACCATAATAAAAAATAATTGTTAGTATTACGACGGCTTCACCGCAAAAAATATAAAACCCTAAACCCAATAAACTCTAATCTCTAAATTTAAATAATATTAAAGCCTAATAAAAAATAGTGATTAATATTACGGCGACTTCCCCGCCAACAAACTAAAACCTTAAACCCTATCAACCCTAAACTTTAAACTCTAAACCCCCTAAACCCTAATAAAAAATAAAAAATAATATTACGCCATCTTCGCCGCCAATATCTAAACTCTAATATCACACAAACTATAAATTTATAATAAAAAATAAAAAAATAATAATTACATCGAAATAGTATCAAGTCATATCTTAAATCGAAGCACACAACGTGTTGATTAATATGGTGATATCTATTTTGACAAATGATGAGCAATTCGACACATAAATTCAATTGTAAGAAAAGAATGAGATATAAAAATATAATATTAAAATAATCAAAATTTAAAAAAAAAAATCACAATCAAAGCACACAGAAAAGTTGAGAAATAGTAAGAAACTAATAAATAGCACTTGACACCGAAGGATTGGTTTTCCATACATGTATGCGCAAGCCTCTATGAACAACTAACATTCCCCTTGTGAAGCTTTTCTTCTTCCGATAGCCCGTCTTCTCCTTCTCAAGACCATATCTTCTCCTTTTCATTCGACGCGGCCATTCATCAAAACACTTCATCTTCCACGATGGTTTCTTCATTTTCAGAGTTAGTAGACATATCCATATATTACCACAATATCCATATCCATATATTTTCAGGGAAAAATTGTGAACAAAACGACACAACAAAGTTCCTGTCATTGACTGCAGACTGCAATTGCCCACTTTCTACCGGAAGGATATCGGTAATTTAGTGAAGAGGGCTATAACCAGTACAAAACAATAGAACTTTTTTCAAGTACCGAAGCTATTGTGCAGAGTTTTGGCTTACAATGCCAAAATTTATTCTCGGCCGTTTTACCTGCACAGGGATGTAGCTCGAGACTGGTTCTTGGCCTCTAACAGCTCTCATTTTAGAATCCCACCGTCAGAATCCATAAACGATAAGGGCACGACTTTCTTCAACGGCAACAATGAATCACCTCCTCCATTAATGACTACGGTTCAACGAGATACACATACTGTTTCCTCGCCCTTAGTTCCTGCAAATGCAAAACCATGAATTTGGCTCTGCTCCAGCAATGACCTCTCTTCCCGGGAGAGGAAAATGGGTGAAAATTGATTGTTGCAATTACGGGCAAACATTAATTCCTATCATTTTTCGTATTTTCTATTATCGTGGTCTTAAGCCGAAATGGTGCATATTTTTGGGAGTATTGAATGGTTTAAGACATCCATCTTCTGCTTCAGCCTGACTGCTTGGGGCAAAGATACAGGTTTGTATAGTTTTCAAAATATCTAGACCCGCAATAGCTACTTTGTCGATTAAATGATTTTTGTGTTGGGCCCTCCAAAATTAGTGTTAGTATGGAATGTGACACGCTGTTCTCAGAAAGTAACTCCCTGATTCGGCACACCTTAACCCAAGAAGATTCATTGTCTGAGCAGAAAGATACTGATGTGCTGAAATTTTCTCTGGATCTGATAGACCGAAATGGCTCCAAACATGTATCATTGGAGTGGCATTTGTAAGGTACACAAATTTTAAACAAACCTTACATATTATAACAACAATGATTACAATGTGTGTGTGACGTCCCCAGTTCACTCAAACCCTACGATTTGAGTGTTCTGGGCCAACCATAATTTTGGGTTGGCTCATTTCCTGTTTCATTCTTGACTGGTCAATTCCAGCATTCAAGAGAGTTGGTCCAACCCGAGGGTTGGCCCAAGGCCCTATTGTCTCTTTTTTGCCCACTTTTGGGGCTGATTTGTATTTGTAAATATTTTGAATTTAATAAAATCCCCTACTTACAAAAAAAAAAACAATAATTACAATGTTAACCTAAATAAATAGATAAATGATTTACACCATCACTTTTGTGCACCACTTGTGAGGTGAGCAAGTCCTTAATTTAGAAGATACAAAGATGGCAAGTGAACATTACAAAACAAAAAATTAAAGAGAAGAACATGCAGCATAACTCCACGAGTATTGAACAAATAATTATATTTGACCACCAAGCTAGCTCTTTTACATATATAGTTGGTTTTTCTCCTGTTGCAAGGCATATTGGCCAAACCTCCCCAAGATTTCAAATACATTAGATTCTAATATAGTATATAACCTTTATGTTGGAAGGTCTCTCCCTCAGACTTTAAGAGTTCTGGAGGATGGAACGAACACCTACTTGAAAGAGGTCATCAATAAGAAAATCAAGAAAAAAGTAAGGAAGAATAAAAAGAAAGCTGGTGCAATTACCGCCAGAAGTCAAAGATGCCCAAAGCTATAAATCTTTGCCAAACTACAAAGCTTGTCCTCAATATTATTCCCATGACAATCTTGATCTTATGGGAGCTGGTTCTCAATTTTCCGATTAAACTAGTTCTATTAGCTTTCACAACTCTGATTTGGTTTATATTTGTATTTCTTTTTTAACACAACAATGTTTTTTTTAAAAGCAATGAACCTAACCAAATGCCTAAACGGTATCTTTCAATCGCCGAAAATAAATTCTATAACCGATTTCCGAATGATTTCAACACAAGAATTATGAAAACGTTGATGATTTTTTTTGACGACTATTGTATCGGATTTGGTACATGTAGGACCCGGTAAACATAGCTTTTCTGATGTCCTTAGTACCAATGAGCTCGTCAAACGTCCTTAATACTAATATTTGAGCTTAATTCTTTTAATGTCATTAATACCGATGTTCGGCCTCAGTTCTTTTACAATCCTTTCTAACAATCGATAATTTGCTTCTTTCGAGGAGCACTATTCCCCTCGCCCACTTTTGCACACCCCTCTCACATGGTGGTGGGTCACATATGTCAGCAGGTGGGATACACACAACCAGGTGTGTAAAATTCACGTAAAAATGTGCGTGAGATTTATCATTCTTGACTTCTTTTAGCCTAAAAGCTGGAAAAAAAGAAGAAGCCTTGAGTGTTGAGTGTAGTTGAGTCGGGTGGAATATGAGGAAAGGGGAGAGCTTGTTGGCTCAATACATGCTCAAGGTCTATGAACGATGAATTATGCAAATGGCTGGTTATTGACGAGGTTAAAGCCACAGTTTTCTCTATGAATGTTGAGAGTGCTCCCGCACCAGATGGTTTCTCAGGTATATTCTTTACCACATGTTGGGAGATTATAAAGAAAGAGGTATTTGATTCTATACTTGCCTTCTTTGCCGGAGGAGAGCTCCTGGGTTCATTCACATCCACCTATCTCTACTTATTGCCCAAGGTGACCACTCCATCCTCTTGCTCAGATGTTAGACCTATTAGCTTGTGTAATTATATCGCAAGGTAATCACCAAGCTCTTGGCTACAAGATTGACTCCTATTCTTCCTCATATTATCTCTCCAAATCAAAGTGGCTTTGTCAAGGTTAGAAACATCTCAGATAACATTCTTCTAGCTCAAGAGATGGTTTATCAAATGGCTTGAAAAGGAGGTACACATCCTTGGAGGTGGAGATTGATTCCATGCATTTGAAGGTCATTCTCAACAAAAGAACCATCACTCCATGGTACATTAGGGGTCAAGTAAGCAAGATTTTTAAACTTATGTCTCTCTTTACTTTTATTTCCATAAAAAAATATTATAGAGGGGCAAACTCCTTGGCGGATATGCTTGCAAAATGGGGAACAACAACTCAAGATGGAAACTTCACAACACCAAAGATCCCTCAAGGTGAAACACAACTTTTGGAGCTTGATCTACATTCAACATATGCAAGAACTTCTTAAATTTTATTTTGTAGACATGACCGTGTCAATGGTTGTTTCATTAGACACGACCCTTTCTATAAACACTAGATATAGGTATTCGGCCAATGGGTATATATTATGTATCATGCAAGTTTTTTCTTTAGCTTGGTTGCCTAGCATTAGGTATTCGGCCAATGGATATTGTGTAAATTTAGCTTTAGCTAGGCAACACAAGTTTTCATTATTGTTCAACCTTATAAATTCATGTTCAAGAAAGCTGAAGAGAGAGAAAGTCTCCCTTCTCTCCTCTTCCCCCCCCCCCCCCACCCCACTTCTAAATTGTAGAAGCTAGGGTTTCTACCCTCTGGGCCATGGCCATGGCCACTGCCGCCGCCCGCAACCCTGCTCCAGGCATGGCTCCTCTCATGCTCTAGCCGTCCTGCTTCCAGAATGGTTCTGCTACTGCTCCTGCTCCAACTCTGGTCCCTGTTCCGGCACCGGTCCCTGCTCCTGCTCGCCGTTCGCGACCATCCTGCTCCAGCCCAGTTCACGGCCATTCTAGTGGCCCCCATCCCAGTTCTGGCATGTCCCAATTCCGGTCCCTGCTCCCCAGTGCCGTTTGCGACCATCTAGCATCTGCTCGTCGTTTGCGGCCATCCAGCTCCAGCGCCGTTCATGGCCGTCCTGCTCCAATCCAGTTTACGGCCATCCGGCGGCCCCCGTCCCAGTTCTGGCACACTGCACCCCAGGTTGTGTCCTCAGAGACACGATGCGGCATTTTGCCGCATCCCCTGTGTGGCTGCCGGCTGCAACCCTCAGCGCGGCCGTTGGCCTTTTTCCGACCGCACATATAGTATGTGTGCGGCGCCCACACACTCAAACCCTAATGTTTGAGTGTTTTGGGCCAACCCTATTAAGATTTGCTCATTCCCTATTTCCCTCTTGACTGGTCTATGATTGACACATTCCCTATTTCCCTCTTGATTGGTCAACTCCAACAGTCAACTGGGTTGAGTCAATTCAATCTGGATTGGCCCATTTGAAGAGGTTTACCTCTTTTTATGTTTGTCTTTTACAATTGTACGTTTCGCAACTATGTTAAACTAGAATATACCCGTGTCCTGAGGACACGATTCCGAAAGCTCAATGCGACAACGCAACAAACAATGTCAAACTTAATAGGAATTAATATGAATCTGAAATGTTGATCAGGAAATAAAAAGAACACTAAATCATAGAGAAAACCACATAGGAGTAATTAAGAATGGACATAAGCCTTACTATTTTGTCCATATGTGTGCTTCAGGTGATGGCTTCATTAGATAAGCAAATTGAAGTAAAAGAGGAAGCTATTTTTTGAAGAAAAGTTTCACACACCTAAGATTTCTTCAGCATAGAACGTGTGTGATTTTCAGGAAATCGAAGCTGCGATAAGCAATGAAGAACCTGAACAAAAGATTATCTGCAACAGAAATTGAAATATTTGATTCCAACAAAAGGATCCTAAACTGGCAAGAATTGATATATGCAATCAAACAAAAAGATCCATACAACTAAGATTTATGCAGTAGACGTTTGAAAAGGTATGAATCCAGAGGTCACCAGAAGACGAAGGTGGTTTCACCTTACTAACGAAACCAAACGAATCAGTTCCTCATCCGAAAGGAGGAGGACATGGGATTAAGAAAACGACGAACTCACCTTGAGTGTCACAGGAAATAGTTGGGCAAGGGGCATACAGTCACGCTTCGATGGCGGCGTCACTCGGGTCGCGAAGTGCCATTGGAGAAAATAAACGGCCATCGGTTCGTCTGAGAAGAGGAGAAGAAACCGTAAGCCATGAAAGCAAAACACAATTCACCAAACCAAGATTCGGCCAAGAAAGCAAAACATAATCGCGGAACGTCAACGGAAAGCGAACAAATGCATTCAACAATTGACAGGGACGAATGGGGAGAAGAACAGTTCCACGACCACGTTTCTTCATTACACTCCTCATTGACAACACGTCCGAGAAACCGTTGAAGCCATGTCGTCGGAGAAGCCAAGATGAAAGTTTGCAGCGTGGTATCCAATCGCCGCAAGGAAACATATTTTAACATTTACGGTCAAACTTAACGGAAAACTTGTCGCCCATTTATTAGATAGATTTTAAGGTTAATTTTATATAATTGTTTTTTATTAATAAAATCAAAAAAAATTGAGTTAAAAAAAAAGTGTAGTTGAGACGTGTACGCCAGCCAACGTGTGGAATAACAGAACCATGAATGGGCAGATGCACGTGTCCACTATTTGAAACAATTTCCACTCTCTTACATTACGTTCAGCCAGCGTTTCAACACTCACCTCATCCTTACCTGTCGGCAGTTTGCCCATAAAGCGATAAAAAAAAAACACTATCCATGTTTCTTTGTTGAAGCTCCGACCTAACATACTCTTATCAGTATTTGCATCACTCCCGGACATGGATGTGGGATCCTTGAGCTTCAGAAGTGATCATTATTCAACAAACAGGAGCAATTGTAAAATTACATCTGATAAAAGTCTTAAGCTTTTCTATGTTTACAAGCCTACTACATGGGAATTCTATCGATTATGGCCCATTAGGACCGGATGGTAATCGTGACCATTGATCCACAACACTTGAATGGTCATTATTATCATCATGCACCTAATATTATTAATCTGGTCCTAACATCGTGGATTGAAAAATTAGGCTGCTAATGTCCAAGTTTGAGTAGTCCTAATCCCTTTACAAGCCTTACAAACAAAAAACAAAAGTAGATAGCCAGAAGGCCAACACCTAGAGACTTATCAAGCTCCATCTGGCGCTTGGGAAGGATAACTAGCGACCAGAGCAAGCCAGCCATTAAGAAACCTACTGTCTCATACAGATCGGAGTCATTTGGGACTGAATACCCAGTGGGATAATCGTTCCAGGCAGCGAAAACAAGTGATAATCCTAATCCCACCAATGTATTGAACACAGGACCGGCATAGCATCCAGATATGGCCACCTGTGCTCCATCCGGGCCACCTTTCAGAGCCATGGCTAAGTTGGAAACCAAGTCACCTAGAGAGTTGCCCCATGCTAAGACAGTCACTCCAAGAATTGAAGGGTTGATGCCAAGAATAGTCCCTAATGCAACCAACAGAGATACCAATTCTTCAACTATGATGTATGTCCAAGTAATGCTCATCAAGAAGCCTCCGGCTACCCATGGGAATAGGAACCTGTTTGGTGGGCTAGACTTTTTCGTGAACATTAGTGTGAGAGAGCCAAGGGTGATGCCAACTAGAACTGAGGTTATGTAGATAGCTGTGCCGGTTTTCGAGTCGCCGTTTTCGCCTCCTGTGTTGACAAGGGCTGCCATTAGCACTGGTGCTAGTGTTGCTGAGGTTGCAGCAAATGGCTTGGACCAGTTCTCTTCACTCACAGCAGGGATAGTGAGCTTCCTTGGCAATGAAATGGGCAGTTCCAATACATATAGGAACATATATGTCCAATAATTCCACGAGTGTCTATGAGCTTTAAGATGATCCTTTTCTAATACAGAGCTGCTGTTCCTGTTGCCGTTTTCCTCATCAACGTAGCTCAATAGAGGTGTTTCCAGTGCAGCAAATTCATATCTAAGCGGTGGATTAATCACCTTTTCCTCCTTGTGATGGAAATGCATCACAGAAACCAAAGCAATATACAGCAAATACAATGAAGTAAAGCCCGAGGCAAACCAGAAGTTAATCTGTCCTACTACGATGATCAAGAGAAGACAACACAGGACGAAGAGAAAGAAGAGAACATCTCTTATGAAGCTCGCTTTATCAACCGTAACCCCTCTTGAAGATACAGAAATACTCACAATCCCAACCACAAAACAGGAGATGAAGAACGCCCCTCCAAGAATACTGTTGAGACCAACATCTGCATCACTCGATCGCGTAAAAGAAATTATGCTCGAGAACACATCGTTGGCTCCGTTCCCTAGTGGGAGGAGAGTGGTTCCAGCTATGGTAGGAGACAGTTTCAGAATTCTCGAGAGGCTCCCAACAGAAGGACAAAAGTAGTCGGAAGTTGTATTCCCCAGAACATAAAACAGAACGACAAGCCACAGAAGAAGTACAGAGAACCCAACAACCGGCTGATGGGCGCAACTGCAGTAGAAAATCTCCAGATAATTCAAGTACCCTTTACTCGAACACGCCCTATGATACTTCACATACCCACACTTTGATCTGTAATCGGCAAAATTACGAACACCATCCGTGCAATCATCACTACCACCGACAGAATTGATTCCCTCAACACCCAACACGGAAATTGAATTCTTGGATCGCCGATCGTACACGATGAAGTGGGAGATCAATAGAAGGGAAGACAAGCTGAGTAAGATTGTGAAAATCTTCTTCTTGTGGTGGGATACAACGAATAAAAAGTCCATTTACGGGGAACTGGAGAAACAAGCGTTTGGCAAGGTAAGATCTCGTGGGAAAAAGTCCACAGATATGGGTTTTACTTGAGGGAGGAGTATTTGGTCTGATCATGTGGATGAGATGAAGTTAATTCGGTTGTCTTTGTGCATAAAAAAAATGATCGGCTCCGTCGGCAGTGGAGTGGGTTTGAATCAGACAAGGGACGTAGAAAGGAAGGAGTGGATCAAATTCAACACCAGTCTGTTCAGATCATTCAAAAGCACTCCACACTGCTCTCACAATGACAATGTTGACCGGCTGAAGCGGGTGGCTGAAATGATTGTGACTTGTGAGCAAGAGCGGACGGGCGATATCGTACTATATAGCCCGATCCTATTTTAGGTTCGTCCATTTTTTTTACAAAAAATAATAGCCCAACCCAAGTCCTTGTCCCGCCCTTAGCTCAGGCCACTAAAAACAATTTTGGCCTCTTCTACTTCAGCAGCTGTAACCTCTTCTACTTATTGATCTACTGGCCCAATAGGAGTACTTTCTGGTGCAGCAGCAGGTGCAACAACTGGAATTTTCGGTTACTGGTCACCTGACCCATCATCTTTCCTTTTTTGTATTCCATCATTCAGATTAACACCTGCCCCTTCAGCCGTTTGATCTTCAGCTCTGCTCCCTACAACAGCTTATCCATCCACAACAATGAGGGAATCAGCAGGATCAGTTGGTGAAACCTCCTCAGCCACTGAGCCATGAGTTACTGGTGTTGCTGCCAACAGCTGGCCGGTTTGATATTCTTGCAGTAGCTGCACCGGAACCTAGCTCTGGCCATTGCTCTTCATAATTATTGCCCTTCCAGCTAGGTGTTCTCCAGCCCTGCCGATGGTTGAACGTAGTCGATTCTTCAGAAACTAAGACTGAAAAGATGCTAAATCCTGCATCAATCTGGATGTTTTGATGTATCAAGCTCGTGGAATTAGTTAGGATTTGGATCCTCCCATATAGCATTTCTGTCCTAAGAAGGGTCATATCATCAATCTTGGTCAGTTCACCAAGATGTGTTGCTATGGATATAAACAGTTTTTCCGACCAGAACTAGATGGGAACACCACAAACTCGTATCCAAGCTGAACGGGATGGTTTTCCGTTTAGCAGCTTCCATGATATGACTGCCATTAGGCTCATTTTAGTCAAGATCTCCACATCATTTAGGAGTTGTATCTGCTGCTCTATACTTGCAGTTGTTAACAGAAGTTCTCCACCCTCCAATCTGACCACAGCAGAACCATTATACCCCCATCCTATAAGGTTGAGTTCAATGTTGCATCTTGTGTTGAGTTCCTTGTAACGGAGGTTGATGCTGTTGGTTTTTTCTCAGGTGAGGGGGCTGGATTATGCTCCTTTCCTAGATGAACAATAAGTTTCACAGCACCTACCCATATGCTGTTCAGTTGTACCAGGAGAGATTGAGAATCAAGGTTCCTAGGAAATCCGACAAAGCCATATCTTGCACCATTTCTATTAAGTTTTCTTGGCAAATAGATATCCATCACCTTTCCAAAGGCGAAAAATACTTTAAGCATCGCATTTCTTGCCCATGTAACTGGGAAATTCGTGAAATAATATGAATATGAGCTAGCTCGAATTCTGATGAATCTCCCTTCCCCAATTTTTCCTGCGGGTCTTTAGCAGGAACTGATTCCGTTTGTGCAGCTATACTGGCCTCAACCGTAGAGTCTGAGGCTGTAGGTTGCGATGAGCAGTGAAGACCACCTGAGACCTCCAACTGCAAAATTGATGTCCCGGCGGATAAGGGGTTCCCTAATGCAACTGTTCCTGTTCTGAGGTTGAACGCCCCTCTGATTCATTGGTTAGCTCTGCAACGGAACTCGGCCCTGCCTCTGACCGTACATCTATGCCGGTCGGCTTCCCGTCGGCGACAGACCCGGGCGAGAGCAGTGTGACAGTAACCATGGAAGGTGGGGGAGCGGAAGCCAGTCCAGTAGCCGGTGGGTGGCCGCCGGCCACCTGCCCGTCCTTCAAGGATTTGATGGTGTGCGATCTAGGGCATCCACTGGGCGACCCAAATCTAAGTTGTATTGCTTACATTGTCAATGGTGTTTTCCCTCTTCAGCTTAATTCGTGATAATGGTTGAATTTTATTTTATAAGGGCTCAATTTTTTTACTTTTTGTTACCCCTATTCTATTCTGGTTCATGTTTCAGTTGCTTCCATTAGTTTATGGTCATGATGATGCTACACAAAACATTCATGTAATGTTCTTGACATAGTTTATTAGTTGCAGGCACCTCCTCAGGCCTTAGTGAAGCTAAAGACAAATTGTAATCTTCTGGTTGGTGTTCTTGATTTGTGGGATTGGAAGGTTTATTGTATTTGTTATCAATAGAATTGTTGCATGGTTGGGAGATTCATAGATAATTATTGAAGTGAATTGATTTTTTTATATTCTGAGCTGAATCGTCTCTATTCTCAAGTGAGAAATTTAATTCTCGGCTCAATTCAAAGAATGTATTATTCAGAGTAAAACTCATGTCATTTAGCCGGTATATAATGTTGTTCATTATCTCAATGGATGAACTTTTCTACTCATGAGAACTATCACAATGGTAGTTATTTCAATAGAAAGTTTTGAACTTAAATGTTTGTTATTTGGTCGAGTGCTTCAATTTTCTTCTATTAGCCGCACAACCGTTAATACCAATTACTAACTAGTATAGACAATTTCAACTTGATGGACATTAGTAAAAGTCTCATCTTCTACGCAAGTTGCATTACGCTGAGCATTTACTGGATATCTGCATAAGGAACTTGGAATGGAATTGCTTGGAGCCATCTAAAGGGTACCACTTTTTAGATGGGTATGATTTCGTATAAGTTTTTGCAGTTTATAGTAATCTTAACAACAAAATAGTTTCATATGTTGTATGTGTATCCATTTTGCAATATGGTAAAGCATATAATGAGCATTTTCACATACTTGAAATGTCGTAGTTTGTAAATATTATTAATGAGCCAAAGTTGATAAAGAAAGAGTTTTTTTAAAAATGGATGTGATTATTTTATTCTTAAAATAATATCATTCTTTTATATTTTCAATTTTTAAATTGTTTTTTAATAAAAATATTATAAAAAAATTTAGCCCTAACTTTAGGCCGGGTTGAATTATAGGGTTAGTTCTGCCCTTGCTTGTGAGCCGAATGAGGGTCAGGAAGGATAAATCAGGTCCGAGTTAATTTATTTTTAGGACAGACTGAAAATCGGGCCCGAGGTAGGGTTATAGCCCCAGCACGCTCCTTAATAGGTGCGTCCTTGGGTGGAATCATCTAACTTCGAAAACCTGTGTGGAAGAAGAAAGAAAAAGCTTAACTATGAAAAATCTTTTGGTTCATGTTTATGTACGAGTAATGAAATATGATCCCGAATTATAATCTTCACGGTTGCTATTACGATCAGTGTTCGAGAAAGTGCTAGGCGGACCCGGGACGACCAGGGCCCGTTCAGTGCCTAAGCGGCATATTCGCCTGCCTAAGTGGGCTTTTAAGCGGCCTAAGCGATAATTCGAACAAGGCGGAGGACAAAATATTAACGCTTAGACGATACCTAAGCGACCTAGGCTTACTTCTCGAACAGAGATTATGATACAATGGGTAAAATTAATTTCATTACAATGAGTATGATCAATTTCATTAAAAAAAAGGCTTTGTACCATTTTCCAAAAAAATAAACTTTACAGATGAGCTAAGATTACAATTGGGCACTATATATCATTAGCAACTAGAAATTTAACCAACAAATATAGTAAGGAAGTCGTTATCATAACACTACAGTGTTTTTCCGGTGTTCCATGGAATCTGCTCTGCAAATGGCGCATTCGTCATTCTGTTCGGTGCCAAAGATTCCAAATTGCGGCCACGATTTGCATAAAAATCGGAGCTTTCTTCATAAGATTAGCAGTGCAGATGGGATCAGCGCCGCCGCCTTGTTCGCTTATCCTTGTCCTGCACCTCAGGTCAGTTCTTGCATTCTCTTTGGTTCTTTGAATACTTTGCCTTCGAAAGTCGTTCGATGTTAATCTAATTGAGGGGCTGAATTCTGGTTTTATAAATTGGATGTATCTTTTTTAATCGTTTCAGTATAACCGATTGAAATGCCTTAATGAAATAAGCAAACTGGAAAAATTAAGTCGAAAATGCTGAAGAATCCAGCAATCACATGGCATCCCGAACAAATCAGAGGAATAGAACGGAGGACTCAAGTTTAAAATTCAGTTAGTTTCATACTGTATATTTGTTCATCATTTTCAATATACAGTTACAATATGTGTAGATAAATCTCCCCAATGGGAGACCTAGTTTGATAGCACGAAAATTACATAGAATGGATCCGGGGGTTCTGCCGTTCTCTTGCGTCGTAATACACTGTTCAACCTCCAAATCTACTGATCAATGAAATCCTTTGGTCATAACTGTGAATCATGCATTAATAGCATGAATTGAATGCTGCTGACCTTGGATTTCTACATGATATCGGAGTTGTGTGCATAATCCACGCAGTTTTCATCATTATTTTAAATCTTCTGCTTTTGCTGCTATTTAATTCTAGTCATCTATCCTGTGTTCTAGTCTGTTGCACAAATGACAGAAACTGAAGGCAAGACTGAAGTTAAGACCGAGGAGCATAAGAAGAGTGAGATCATGACCGGTTCCGGCAGCAATACAGGAATCCAGGTCTGTGACGCCGATGAGCCTGGAATGGCTCTTGTTACTATCCTCTTAAATACCAAAAACTATCAATCATGGTCAAGAGCTGTGAGAATGACACTTGGGGCCAAAAGAAAAATTGCCCACATTGACGAAAATCATGAACCACCCACAGATGAGGGGTCTGAGGAATATGAGGCGTGGAAAAGTGTTGATCTTATGGTGACTTCTTGGATTTACAACTCATTAGATAAAGAGGTTTTGGCAGGCTTTCCTTACTCAATAACTTGTGCAAAGGACCTTTGGATTGAACTCCGAGAAAGATTTGATGAATGTAACGGTCCAATGTTTTTTAGAATCAGAAGGGAGATTGCTGAGCTCAAGCAGGGAAGCAGTTCGGTTAGTGTTTACTTCAATAAGCTCAAAGGGTTATGGGATGAGCTCAATTTTGTGAGTCCGGTTATAAAATGCAAATGTGGAGTCACTGAAGAAGAAAGACTCATGAAATTTCTATTCGGCCTTAATGCAGATTATGAGCAGATCTCAAGCCAAGTCCTAAACCACTCCCTTCTCTGAACAATGTATATTCAACAATCCTTATCGTAGAGAAGCAAAGGGTGCAACATGCCAAATTAATTGGAGCTTACAGATCTGGTGCTCCTGCACCCAATTGGCAAGGTAAACCTTGCATTCTAGGCCAGGCTCCAGGATGCATGAACAAGAACATGATGCCAAGAACCAGAATTGCAAAAGTTAGATGTGATCACTGTCAGCATCCAGGTCACTGCGATCACCGCCATATTCAAGGACATTCTACTCAGAATTGTTTCAAGCTGCGTGATCTCAATAGGAAGGGAAAGAAGGTTCAGCCTCATTATGCACATATGGCACTTCAATCACCAGTTGATGTGGGTCAAAGAGTTCAGGAGCTTCACACTTCACAGAACATGGTTTCTGGCATGATCAGATTGGAGGTCTCAAAGGCTTTGAAAGGTGTACTGCAACCTGGAACCTATACAGTGATACAGTCTTACCCTTGAAAGCTTCTTTTGTCTATTCATGATACAGTTTCACAAATTTGTCAAGATTATAGGATTGAATCTGAATTTTTGAACCACTCATGTGGTTTCCTCTTCTCTTCAAAAGGAATCATTCATCAAATGAGCACTCCTTACACCCCTCAGCAAAATGGTGTGGTTGAAAGGAAACATTGTTATCTTTTGGAAATCACTCGGACCCTTTTGTTTCATTCTAACCTTCCAACAAATTTTTTGGGGGAAGCAGTTCTCACTGCAACAAAATTTTGGGGGAACAGATTTGGTCAGCAGATTTTCTAAAATTGCACACTTCATGGCCATGAACCACCGCTACACAGCTTTATGTGTAGCCACCGTGCTATTCTCCAACGTCTTCAAGCTTTACGGCTTGCCGGAGACCCTGGTGACAGATAGCGACAAAACGTGCATTCTGGAGAGAACTGTTTAAATTGAGCAGGGCAGAATTGTGCTTCACATCAGCCTACAAGACATGAGGTCTCAGACTGAGTCTGTGAACAAAATTATCCAAATGTACTTCAGCTGCAGACACGACATGAGGTCTCAGACGAGCTTATATTGGATCGAATCAAAGGAGATCATGTAGCTATGGGTGTGGACGACATAAACATCAAATACAAGAATAAGGTGGCACATTATCAACAATATCATAAAAACATTTAGAGTCCGTTTACTGCATAATTGAGCTTTCCAGTTTGATTCTTATTTGGAGCATTACTGATATCAAAATCAAATGTAGTAAACAATTTGTCACATTTGATGTTGATTGAGCTAGTTATGATTTTCAGTGTTTACTTGGATACGGATTCAGCTTGATTGAACAGTTAAATGATTGTGCAATGGCTAAACTGCCCCTAATTACATATCAACTTCAAATCCATATCAATCAGAGTAAACAATAAAGATGAATGGACAGAAATACAACAACACGAAGCAACCTGGATGAACATTATAAAAACACGAAGCAATTTGCATAAACATTCACAAAAACAGTCACTACACCATGTTCATAAATAGATCACATGTTACACAGCATAACCTAAATCATATGTTCATAGCATAACCTAGATCAAATGTTCATTGCATAACAGAAAACTCCTCAAAATGATTTAACCATGCTCATAAACAGCACTAAAAGTCATGTTCACTTCTGCCCCGATTTCAGGTATTTTGCATTAACTTCATCATTGATCCTGTTCACCAAATAACATAGTCACTCCTCACGGACATCCTCTTCAAGAATCTGTCACATTTGCCGAGCAGGGACATTGTCCAGGAAGTGTGAAACAATAGTCGTTCTCGTCCAAACATGGAATTGAGTGTATGACCTCAATTCGTCCATCAACCGCCTTGCGACATCCAATTGTGGGTCAAATGGAGTATGAAGTTTCTTAACATATGACCGGATCTCTAAGTAGCACTTCGTTTTTTCATCCTCTCCGGTCACTGGCCGTTTTTCCTTATTGCGGCGAACCCTTGGAACTGCTTCGATTACACCTCCGTCTTCGCTAGCTCAGATGTCCTCTTCTTCCTCTATTGTTTTCGACCAAGAACCCTCACCAATGTATCCACAATCTCACGCGTATCCACCATCTCACGCGTATCCACCCGTTGCTCTATCTTTTTCGAAGATCTCATACCAATTCTCGTAGAGTGAAAATAGTTTGCCCCTCAGGAATTTTTAATCCGGATTGATCTACAAGAGAAGTAATACAAAAAATCAAAACTTAGCATAAATAGCAACAATCTAACTGCATAAATCTCATAGCATACTGCATAAATCTAGCTTAAATCTCCAAGCTAACTGCATAAATCTCCATTACTGCATAAATCTCCATAGCTAACTGCATAAGAGAAACTATTTCTGTTCATAAAAAGCTAACATCATAAATCTCCATAGCTAACTGCATAAATCTCATAGCAGCATAAATCTCATAGCATAAATAGCTCATTGCATAAACAATCTCAGTGATGAGTGCATAAATCTCACAGCATAAATCAATCTCATAACTGCATAAATCTCATAGCAATATAAATCTCACAGTGATGAGTGTGATCTTACCTTGACGATTGAATCCCATGTTGTTTTATCCTTAACAACTACCTAATGAGTGCTCGGGTCCACAGACACCCCGCTCATTCCCATGAAGTCGGATAGTAGATCATAGATCTTATTCCACACGTGAAGTTTGGATTTCACGTGTGGTACAGCATGAATAGTCCTTCATTTTACCATCCGTGCAATCCTTTCAGCACATGACACAAGGAAATCGGGTTTAAACCCTCGTTGGTCATGCATTCCTTCTTTAACAAGTTCTTTCGCAGCATCAATCAAAGTCTGCTCTTCAGATTGGGGCTTTCGTAGGACTTTTAGCTTGATGCTCTTCTAAGTCCTCATTTGCTGCAGCATATTCAGCTCTGAGGTCAAAAGGGTCTACATCTGATTCAGATTCGTTTCGATTAGATTTTCTCGCCTACCCAGAAGAAAAGGCGAATCTTGTCTCCCATCATTCGGTGAACTATGGTTCTCGTCCGTCAGGATCGGCGATTTTTTGACTTCGGACACTTTGGACTTACCCCTAAGTTTTCTGGCTATAATTTTCCTCATCTGCAGTACAAGCAACAAATTGAAGCAAGCAACAAAATCGAAGAAAAGAGATACATGTAGGGTTTGTCGATTTCGAGCAAACTGCGAATTCGTTTTGCAGCAAACTGGGAAACGAATGTATGTAGGGTTTGTCGATTTCTTAGAATTCAAAGAAAGTTTACCTCATCTTGGATGATTTACAGCAAACTGGGAGATTCGAAGACGAGATGAATGTGTAGGTAGGATTCTTCGATGCAAAATTGTTTCGTCGATTGGTAAGACAAACGAGAGTTTGTTGAATTGGAAGAAATTAGGCTGTGACGATTTGCACAAGTCTATTGAAACGAGAGTGTTTCTGTCATTTACACTTCTCGTCATTTCGTAACAATCCGAATCAAATCATTTTCGGGGATAGGTTTAGCGCTCGAAATCAAAATCGGGCGGAAAAACGGGAGATTTGGGACGTTTGACCAAAAATAGCACTCCAAATCAAACTGGTAGTAAATAACTTTCAAGATTGATTACGATAGTTACAAAAGGCGATAACTACCGTAGTCAAACCAAAACATATGCAGTAAACGGACCCTTACTTTATGCAAAAGTCTACAACTTTGGCGACCAACTTCTCATCTTCTTTGCTCCCAAAGTCTTGTGGACGGAAGGTAGGAGTGGACGAATGCGGAAATATTTTCCGCCATTTCGGCAAGGAAGTTTCTTAGGAGGAAGTGGCTTCTCGAGCATAATATTGCTTCACAATTTTATGCGCAACACGAAGAAATGTATCAAGGGTGAGAAATAACATATGAAGATGAAGAGGTAGACATTCCTGCAAGAGTTTTTTTGAGGAAAAAAATATTTTGGAATGCTACATGTTGATACAGGTTTATCCATATGGATGTTTAAATAATATATTTTTAATTGGTTTTGAATTCTAAAAATCTTATAAAAATAAATTGAATAATTTTAAACTTAATAAAAATATTAATTAATATTACGACGAAATCGCCGCAAAAAACTAAAATCCTAAATCTTATAAACCTTAAATCCTGAACTTTAAAACCATAAATCATATAAACCCAAACTCTAAAAACATAAATGCTAAACTTTACTTAATGACAACAATTAATATTACGGCGGCTTTACCGCTGAAAAACTAACACTCTAAATAATGAACCCAAATTCTATAAATTCGAAATGCTAAACTTTATTTAAAGATGACAATTAATATTACGGCGACTTCGCTGCCGAAAACTAAAACCCTACATGATGAACCCAAATTTTAAAAATCATGAATGCTAAACTTTATTTAACGATGATAATTAATATTACGGCGGCTTCGCCGCCAAAAAACTAAAACCCTACATGATGAACCCAAACATTAAAAAACATGAATGCTAAATTTTATTTAACGATGATAATTAATATTACGGTGCCTTCGCCACCAAAATAATAAAATCGTAAACTCTATAAACCCAAAAGCTTAAAATCTAATAATCCTATAACCTAATAAAAAATAGTGATTAATATTATGGTGCCGCCAAAACCTAAATTCTAATATCACAAAAAATATAAATTAACATAATAATAAAAAATAATAAGTACATCAAAATAATATCAAGTCATATCTTAAATCGAAACACACGACGAGTTAATTATTATGACGGTATCCGTTTTGACAAATAATGAACGATTCACCGAATAAATTCAACTGGAAAAAAAATAGGAAAAATAAAATATAATAATAATATAATTAACTGTAAAAAATGAAAAAAAAAACGTAGCACTCAAAATAAAGCAAAACTAGTAGTAATTGATTACACAAAGTCACCATATTACTGGCATGGAAAATTGTCCATACCAATTGGTATGGACATGTAGGAACAATTTTTTTAACTCAAATGTGTCCAAATTTGTTGTACAGGAGGCCGGGATTTTGTCCAAGAGGAATTAGTACACGAGGAGATCCTCCCTCCAGGTCATTCGCAAATGTAATCAGAAATCTGCTTTTGAAAAGTAAAATTTGAAAAAAAAAAGAATTGCAAATGTAACCTTAATCTTTAAAATAAATCAAAAATCGAATATATTTTAGTTTATTACTAAATGGTTACTACTAAACAACCAGCTAACTTAACCACACTCATTCCCGCCAAATCCATCTACGATCGTACGGAAACACAGTGACCGGAAAACCGAAAACCTACATTTTTTTCAGTTTCGTGTTTTCATTTCTTCACCCTTCCCGGATCAACGACAGGTCCGAAAACGTATTCAGAGAGTAAGATACAGAGATCATCAACGGGCCCAGTGAGAAATGAGTGCATTTTAAGCTGGTTTATTTGTTGAAGGTGCGTTTGACTCTGAGTTTTAGCTGATTTATGGCACTATCGTTCCCCCCAGGTAAGTATGGCACTATCGTTACAATCGAGAGATGCGTCATTCATTTTCTTGTGAGATTTACACTTCTGTATGGTATTTACAGTAGGATCGCTTCATTACATTATAAGAATGAGAACGTGAAAGTGAACAGATTGTTTCGTGTTTCACGCAACTAGTCGTCGTTCATTCATTCGGTCTTAGCACGACCAACTTCGGTTTTATATTGTTTGCAGATGATGATGATGACTCTATTTTATAGGATTCCAAAATTTTTGGCAGTAAAATATCATCCATAATCATACAACTATCCGTAATTTACGAAATCTTCTCATCTTTAAGATGTTTGTTACCAAAATTAACTACCATCACTGGCCGGACTCATCCATGAATCCGGCGTAGGCAGTGGTGATGGTGCCGGACTCGTCCTTGAAATTCGTGAATACGGGAACTGCACTCTCTATGAATCGTTGGACGAGTCGGAGTATTCGGTGGGTAGCTTATCAACGTCTTCATCGCCTTCATCGGAGTTCTCATTTTCGTCGTCCTCCTCCTCAGCGTCCTGTTCGTCAACTTCTTCGTCGTCGTCGTCTTCATCATAATCTTCATCTCCTTCGTTGTCACCATCATAATCGTCATCTTCATCGTCATCCAGGTCCTCCTTCTCCTCACCGTCTTCATCCTCCTCCTCATCGTCCTTTTTGTCGTCTTCATCCAAGACAATGACGATGGGAGATGGAGTGGGGTCATCGGCTTTCATGTGTATGGGAGTAAAGGCGACTGTAACGACTACTGCATAGCTATCCTGTAATAAGCACAGTATCCGTGGTTGTTCTATTCATGTCTGATGGTACGTACGCGACTACACGTGGTAAACCCAGATAACGCAGTCGGGCCCTAAACTCTTGCACAAACAAAGCAATCGACAAGACCGCAACCCGTCATGGTTATCCAGGAAGAGATATTCATGCTCCAACAATCAAGTTAAGAGCATAACATACATGGTAAACTCGGATAATGCAGTCGGACCCTACATTATTAAACAAACAAAGCAATCGACAAGACCGCGACCAGTCGTGGTTATCCCAGAAGAGTCATTCGTGCTCCAACAATCCTGTAAACCATGGTTGTTATCCACGTCTGACGGTATGAGCTCGACTATACGTGGTAATCCCAGTTACCTCAGTCGAGCCCTAAACTATTAAACAAATAAAGCAATCGACAAGACCACGACCCATCGTGGTTATCCTGAAAGAGACATTCATGCTCAAACCATCATGTTAAGAACGCAACATACGTGGTAAGCCCGAAATAATACAGTCGGGCCCTAAACTATTAAATAAATAAAGCAGTTATTCCAAGTCTGCGACCCATCGTGGTTATCCCAGAAGACACATTCGTGCTCCTACTATAATGTTAAGAGTGCAGCATACGTGGTAAACTCGGATAATGCAGTCGGGCACTAAACTATTAAACAAACAAAGCAATCGACAAGACTGCGACCAGTCGTGGTTATCCCGGAAAGACATTCGTGCTCCAACTATCATGTTAAGAGCGCAACATACGTGGTAGATCCAGATAATGCAGTCGGGCCCTAAACTATTAAACGAACCAAATGTCAAAACCGCGACAGTCATGGTTATCCCGGAAGAGTCGTTCATGCTCCAACAATGCTGTAATCCAGGGTATAACCACGCCTGACGGTACGAGCGCGACAAAACGTGGTAATCTCGATTACCTCAGTCGGGCCCTAAACTAGTAAACAAACAAAAATAAAGCAATCGACAAGATCGCTACTCATCGTGGTTATCCCGGAAGAGTCATTCGTGCTCCAACTATAGTTAAGAGCACAACTATACGTGATAAACCTGGATAACACAGTCGGGCCCTAAAAAATAACACTAAACAACCACAATCCGTTAATTAAGCATGGACTCATAATTGTGATATATAATTCATCATTCTTACACAGTTTAAACTTCGTTTAACGCCTGTATAAATCGTGAGACAAACAATATATGATTGATTCACATCCAAATCATGTTGCTCCTACGAGGTATGTAATGTAATCTATTTGTTTCCAATGTACTTGAAAAAAATCTCCAATCCCACAAGTTCCCATAGCACTCGATAAAAATTAATGTATTCACCCGCATGTTTGTCCATTCATACTCACTTAGCGTATTAAATAGAGTAATTAGAGTTTTATATATATTTTAGCCATAATTAAATACCCGAATAGCAAAGTCGGAAATAACTCGTTAGTCGGTTAAACCGCTGCGCATTAGTTGTTAACCTGGATGAGGCATCCGCGCTCCAATAATCTGAATCAAGTTAAGTACAACATTTGTATTGTTCTATTCATGGATGACGGCTAAGCGCAAACCAAGATATCCCAGTCGGGCCCTTACCCTAAACCCTAAATCTTAAATCCAAATTACTTATTATTTTAATACTTATCCCAAAAAAAATTGCGCTTGCAGTCTTTTCATAGACTACGTGTGTATTCTTTTCATAGCTGCGTGTGTAATCTTATATATGATCATTCAAGATCTTATGTTCTATTTAAATAGATACAACAACAACAATAAGAAGAAAATAATTCGTAACACATGGTTGCCAACGTCGCTTCCTTCTCTGATTCCGTCCAGTGAAGTGGTGTTGGTGTGTCCTCTGGGATCAAGTGAGTTGTCCCTAATGGACTTTGCTATCTCTTGATTGTGTTTGCTCCAACTCTCATAGCAATCCCTATCATGGGGTAGTAAAGGTTGGCCTTCCTTGCAAGCTGGATCTACTTCCCTGGGATGCTTCTTATTGTGATCAAGCTCCAGAGAAATTCGACCAATTCCGACATTGGAATCCAGAATCAGTGGTGTAAGCACCTTCACGCACTCCATCTTCCAGTCTTCCAAATGGGGTTGTATCGAAGGTGAATAGAAAGTCTGTATCCGTGAACGATATTTCAGGATCAGTAATGAAAACCATGGGAGCATCTTGCTATTTTATTAATTCCAATTCGTCGTGTAAATTTTATTATATACTGGATGGAAGGATCAATTCGTAGATTTTACTAGATGATGATCAATAATCCGTCTTACTGAGGCATTTATTGCTAACTCAACAAGTCGTGTCGATTTTGTCAAATGCATAGTTTTGTCATAGTTAATATCCCGAATAGCCTAGTCGGAACTAACACACATCAGTCGATCCGACAGATACCCGACGTGGTTATCCCTTCGAACCATTCGTGCTTCAACTATCCGAGGAGATTGCATTAAATCGTTGACTACAACTGGTCTACACCTCAACACAATGATTAAATTAACTTTCCATCTTAATTCTTATGTAAGCCTGGATTAAAACCTACCAAAAAAAAGTAAGCCTGGATTAAAGAGTACGCATACCCCTCTCGGATAGTGAATTCGTTCCTCTCACAGAAGTCAAGACTCTGACGTTACGTATAAACCAAACCAAAAGAGCAATCATTAAAAAAAATATTCAACCACCATAAACTGATTTGCTCACGCGTGTATCTCCCGACCATACGTGCTTTACACGTATTGGTTTGGAATGGTGTGCTTTATCGCGCGACCATTCATTCTGCACACCTTCTAATTTTCAAATAAAATGACTCTCTTTCCCTCCAAAGTGTCTTTCCACCTACTCCTATAGACTATATGTGTCTTTTCGTCTTCATAAGCGTCATTTACTGCAAAACTTCACCACACACATAACAAGATGTCTGACTCGCACCAAAATTCTTCTTCATTCGTTACGTACGGCAAACCAGAGGTAAACGGCCTCCCAGCACCACCAGTGGATAAGGACGAACCTCAGGTGAACCAACTTTATTGTTTTTAACACATTTTTAGTCGCATTATTTACTATTGTTGGTCTATGTTTTAGGCCACTGATATTGATTCCGAGGCTACAGAGGTTGGTAGTCTGATGAAGGAGTGGTCCAACAACTCGAGTGATGATGGTGATCTTGAAGAGGACCCTTTGGATGCTGAATGTGCTGCGGGTGACGATGAGGATGAGGATGATGAGGAGGAAGAAGGTGACGAGGAGGAGTAGGAGGACGAGGAAGTAAAGGAAGAGGAAGAAGAGGAGGAGAAGGAAGAGGAAGGGGAAGAAGAGGAGGAGGAAGAGGAAGGGGAAGAGGAGGTGGTAGATATTTTCAGTGATCTATCTCTAGAGTGCAAGCATACACTATCAAGTTATAATACAATGCATAAAGCAAAGGTCATGATCCACAGGGAAGGAAACTACACAATGCACTGTTCATATCAGCAACTATCAAAGTAACCAAAGATTCAGAAATGCGTAACTTTAAAACTACTGCTCTAAATGACCTAAACTAAAATTCTACAGATAGCTATGCAAGTAAGGAACAACTGTTCAGAAGGTAGTTAATCCAAACTCTCAACAGAACGCGAGATAAAGATTTATGAATGAAGATTACTCAGGATTTCAGTATATTGCTTCACAATTATGCTTCAGTCAATTTCAATTGCAACTTAGATCTTTTCTTGTTAAGTTTGAACCATAGAACCCTTATATAATCAGCCCTTTAGACCAGCAATCGATTAGTCTAACCAACTTGAAGACAGGTTAGGGGTAACACCCCAAGGACGGTCAATAGGTACATACAAAGAGTGAGATGAATCACTCTTCCAAAACTTGAGGTCTTGTTCCTAAAATGGCACCAGGGGTTAGGGGTAACACCACAAGGACGGTGGTGTAGGCTATTCTTTTGTAGATTTCACAAATACACCGTCGTGCTATTTGAAAACACTAATATGAGTTCATAAAAACCGGCCAGGAAGTATGAACTAAGAAAATACAACAGCCCATTCAACATTTAACAAGATCCAATCCAAATATTCATAGAAACATGTCTAAAGCATAAAAGCTCAGCTAAACCGAGTCCTGAGTCTACAAAATCTAGCTGATGCTAAAAGCATAAGCTAAAACTACAAGAGAAGTGCAGCAAAAGCTTGATTCCATCAGCTTCGGAGTGAAGAACAGCTTCTCTTCTGGTTTGTCTGGTTTTTCGCCTGTTATTCACGTCTGGCGACCTCTAAAAATTATGTGTTGTGAATGAAAAATGTTCCACACCTTTAGGGCTTCGTCCCTGTGCAATTTCATAATTATCCTTCCAGTCGTTTGGAAGATAGAGATTTTTGATGAGGACAGAACTGTATTTGCTGACACAGTTTGCATATATTCACATTTGGTCCCCAAAGTGGGTCTGGATGAGCTCGGGTGCACCTGCAGCCAACATGAGATATTATCCTGAGCTTGTGGGATAACTTCTGGCAAAGGTTCAGATTTTTCCTCGGGCCCAGGTGCAAGATATGGATTTTTGAAGAGGGCACTTAAGTCATTACATCAGCAGACTGCTTGTGCTGATATTGTGTGTATAAGTCCCTCTAGATATCATGTTCAGCTCGTGCTCCCTCTTTTAATATAGA
>JAOYMZ010025309.1:0-17559 GCA_025802335.1 Pinguicula primuliflora | reverse complement strand
AACCTACATGTGGCATTTACGAGTAATACATTGACCGTAAGATTCTAAATGTATTAAATAAGATACTAACCTGTATCACGTACGAGCATGGAATGTCAAACTATAATCACTTCCCGCAAGAACATAAACGATCTGCTATGATTACTTGGTGATGCTCGTATGAGTCTCATGTCTTAACCTAAGCAACATAATTTGTAGGTGTGAATACATTCTCGTAAGGTATGATGACAAGCATTAGTGCGTGATTCGTATCCCTCTCATAAAATGTCCTCGCCTTATCACTCCATGTGTCAAGCATGGAATTCATCCTCACGCAGTCCCCTGTCGTGCTATGAAATAGTTGAAACAACTCTCCTGTATTTGAGTAACGATTGACGTGATGGGAAGTCGGTGTGCCCACTTCAGAACTCCATTAAAACACTCTACCTGGTTTGTTGTCATGATACCACAACGAGTCCCATCTTCATAGGCGAGAGTCCACTCAACTCGATCAATATCGGCCAGGTTCATATATGCAACAGGGTTCATTTGAAGAATCAGGTTAATCTGGTCGTGAAATGTGATTATGCTAGACCGTGAAACTACTAACCACGCCATTTCCTTAAATACTTTATCCTTATATCTCGCATTCAAATTTGAACAAATATGCCGAAGGAAATATCTTGTTCACACCTCACCATTGAACGCCAGAATTCGTTTAATTGCCTTCAAACACCCTGCACCTCTGTCAGAAATGATACGACTAGGTCGGTCTTAGGTCACATGCAGGGCCAATCTCTCCAGAAATTAGAATCACGAAGACTCGCTCTCCTCATCTACCAACTCAAATGCGATCGACAAAATATATTCGTTGACATCCAATGTTACAGCAACAGGCAATTTGGGTCGTATGGACAATAGAGATGCGTACCATCCACATATAGAAATTGTCAACAATATTGGTGAGTTTTTTCTCCTCCCAAATGCTATGATACCGAATTCTAATCTGTATCGTTAGATTAAAATTTGATGGTTCAAATCAAATAACTTATTTAATATCCACAATAAAAAAAATTAATATCCACTTAAAAATACTTTTGATGTGAACCATCAAATTTTGATCTAACAGTCTAGACTAGAATTCGGCACCATATCATTCGGGAGGTGAAAAAAATTCCAATATTGGTATCTTGCAATGCACGAGCTAAAAGTCCAGAACACATAGATCAATTCCTCTTCGGTGGGATTGGGGGTATTCCGAAAAGCCCACTCAACAATATTATCGAGATTCCAGTGCTTCAGGGTTGCGAGGTAGGAAGGCAAATTTTTTATGGCAAACACCCAAGATCCTTGCACCATCTTAGTTGCACGTTGCAGTGCAAACCAAACTTTCAAATAGTTTACTCAAAACAATATTTCAATTATATCAACGGTTGAACATGTTGCACAAGAAGGCCTAAAAAACCAAAAAAAAAGGTTAGGATGTTTAACGAAATAACACTATTAATCAAGTGTACCGCACTTGGATTTTTGTTGATGAGCCCACCCAGCTCATGAGCGACAACGGTCTTCGTAAGATTGCAATGAAACTCGATCAGTAAATTCGCTGGACTAGTGTGCGGGGATCCAATGTGTAAGATTTTCTACTTGCAACCAATTTTCTTGAAATGCGCAGTACGAATCCATGCTCATGAGGCACTCTTTACATGCTTGCACCGAAGTAGACATCTCATTCGTATCACTCTTGTACATCACCATTCTCTTTTCGCGTGCACAATATTATACTTTTGAACATCATGTTGTAAATGAGATTTGTCTCTAAATAATTGCCCCACCGTTATAACACCAATGTCGTCATCATAACAGCTAGTGCTCAATGATGGAGGAATAGCCACTGAATAACCTAGTTGAGAATATGTATCTTGATGCCATTGGGTACTCATTACCGGGCATAGATATATGTAATCAAATCGAGGAAGTACTGAGACGGGACGCATATCCTCGCCATCATCTTCACTATCAAGCTTAGAATCAATAACGTCCACAACTACTGGCCCTTCCGTATCAGCCTGGGAATTGCATGGTGGCGTCCACCCACCATCAAAGTTCATTTGGTATTGAGTATCAAGAAAGTCACGTACAATGTTCATAAGATGCCTAGTTCTATAACTCCTATGCCTGGACTTTGGTTAGACACAAGAAACATGTTAGAAACAGATTTTGCTAGATTCTCAGAAAGTTTTGTGCTTCTACAAGTTAGTTACAACATGTGGCAGATATTGGTGGCACCATGTGGAGGAAGTTTTTTCACATTCCTTCAAAATGTTCTTGATGCTCAAGAAATCATCAATCAAGAGGTATAAACCACTTTTTTTTCAAGAGGTGAATTAGCCTTGCCTATCTGACATCATTTTTAAGAAGTTTTCGAAATAGTAACAGCAGTATTAGATCTTGTAGACGGAATGGGCTTTGGTCTAGAACTACCAGAGGGAAAGCAATCAGATCCATCAGAAAGATTCTACCAGCAATCTTTTGCCGGAAATTTTGGAAAGCAAGATGTAACATCAGGTTTCAGCAATTGACATCAAACTTCAGCCAGTCAGGTAACAAAAGTGCTTTGCTGAAGGGGAAAACTTTCTTATTTATTCAAACTATGGAACCGACTATATATAGCCTTACAAGGGACACATCATGACTCAACAGGACTCCTACAAATCAGGTAAGACATCCTAACTCATTCAATAACAAACTTTACTAAACAGACTTGGCAAACCATGACTGAGTCTCCCAACTCTAACTTGGACTTATTCAGCACACTTGTAGCAACCGTCAGTACACGAACAAAGGATAATCAGCTCATGTCACAAATACCTTCTTTCAACATCTTCCCCTAAGCTGAAAAGGTATCATTTTTCAGCTTATAGTTGGATTGGCACATACACCGAGTTGTTTTCGTAGCTGTAGACATACGTTTTGCTGCAAGGAAGTGGCATTCTGTAGGTTTCTCCATGTATCTGCTAATCATACTCACACAAAATATGAGATCCGGATGAGTGGCTGTAAGATATATCCAACTTCCAACAAGTTGCTTGTAAAGTGTACTGTCAATTAATGTTCCCTCAATATCCTTCATAAGCTTATGACCTAGAACAACAGAATTATGTACTAGATTACAGTCACTCATATGAAATCTGTCTAAAAGTTCATGTGCATACTTTTGCTAAGTAATAAAAATGCAACAAGAATTTTGTGTTACCTCAATTCCAAGGAAGAAATGCATTTTTCCAAGATCTTACATGTCGAATTCTTCCTTCATAAAATCCTTGAATTGTTGGAGCATTTTTCTCATCATTTTCAGTGTTGATTAGATCATCTACGTACATAGAGGCAGGCAATCAATATCTTCCCCTCAGTGTTTGTTTTGCTGAACAATGTGGGCTCGTAGCAGCATTTTTCAAGACCTGCCTTGCTGGAATATCCATTAATTCTGGTGTACCACACCCTGGGAGCTTGCTTATGTCCGTAGAGGGCTTTTTTGAAACGAAGAACAGTAGTCTCTGGCCCTTAATAGTTTGACATAGACTTCCTCACTCAGACTTCCATGCAAAAATGGTGACATCACGTCAAGTTGGAATTTGGTCCAGGAATGCTGGGATGCAAGAGAAATGATGAGTCTGATAGTATCCATGTGAGCCTTTGGTGCAAATACCTCGGAGTAGTCAATTTCGTGTTCTTGACAGTAGCCTTAAGCTACTAGTCGTGCCTTATGCTTGTCAATGTCTCATTGCTCATTTCTTTTTGTTTTATATATCCACTTTATGCCTATTTACTTGCCGCTTTTAGGTAATGTTGTGAGCTCCCGAGTGTCATTCTTTATATAGGTCCACCCTTGATTGTAACTCGGGCCCACCCCCTATGTAGGTCCGCCCTTGGTTGTAGCTCGAGCCCGCCCCTATGTAGTCCGCTCTTGGTTGTCGACCCATTAATTGTGAAGTTTTTTTTAGCTAGGTAAGTTGGGATCTCGTTCCTCCTCAGTATCCGAGAGTTTTTTATACTACCGACTAATATGAGGAGCTAGCACCCAGCCCAAAGACTAATATGAATTAGACCTAACCATGGCCATTAATTATGAAGGTTGATACGGTAAATGAAAGAATAAATTGTTGTCCGTCAAATTAAACCTCTATATGCAGGCACACAATTTTACAGCAACTCTCTTCTCTGTGAATGCCGAGTAATAATACACATGAATCATGATCCAAGTTCTGCTTGTTTGTTTTTTGCTGTTAACAACTACTATTTCTCTATTTTTCCTGAATCGGTTTTATTTAATAAGGCAATCATTTGAATTTTTTTCTCCTATATAGCAACTTCGCCCACGTCCATAATGATAGTTTCCTTGTACTCCTTCGGATTCTCCCCCATCAACATAATAATAATAATAACTGCTGCCCTTCCCTGCCCTGCCCTCTTATTGCATGAACTCCCACAACCGTTAATGCCTTAATGGGTTGCATCGCGGTTTCAAAATTTCAAAAATTCAGACATTTTCTCATCTCCCACAATCCATCACACAATCTCTCAAGACTCTATCTTCAACAACGTTACTGCCATTCAAGCTCGATCCATTGGGCCGGATGAAGCCGCCGTGCGGCGAGCCAAAGCTTCTCCGATGGAAAGTGAAAGACTTGGCTTCTTCATGCTTCTCTTGCCGGTTTCCATTGGGTAAACATGAATGCTTGTATTCTGTAGAAGAATTTCCAAGTACCCCATTGCCATTGTTTATCTTGCTTTTCTTTGTTTGTTTTCTTTTCCAGAAGAAGAAACTGATAATACACCACCTTGTGGTTCGCCTAAGGAGAAGCTTATCACAACCACATTCCCCGACCAAAAGGAGAAGAGGCCAAAGCCATCATCAGTTCTCAAATACAAAACTAGAGGACGGCGGTTAGCGGAAGAGCCTCATTTTGCTGATGAAGATTACATCGTGTTCTGTTTCAGAGAAGATGGAGCCATCCGTGTGATCAATGAAAGACGGTCATCGGATGGAGAATACCCGAAAACCGACAGTGCTGAACCGCCGATGACTAGTAGTAAGGTCAGTGTTGGGAGATTCACATTTGAGTTGGAGACATTATTTTGCCTACACTATGTCCTACTTATCAGCATTGCATCTGATCCAACTTTGTCACAATGTTTGTTGTATGGGATTTCTTACAAGTTTCGTCAGCTTCACTGTGATTGCGACGAATGTCTCCGGTGGTCAACATGGGATTCCAGTGCTAGTAACAACGAAAGAGACATCGAGATGAGGCAAAACAATCAATCTGACATAAAGGTAAGTATCTTTTACCAGGACAAAAATCTTCAAAGCCTCTTCCACAGATCAGATATGAATGCTTGTTTTTCCGTGTCAGGACGGTGAGAATCCCAGCATTGGGTGGCCTGCAGTCAAAGAAACACAAGAGATGGATCAACCAAGTGGTAGTAAAATGGAATCATTCGAGTCTTGTGAGTCTAATCTATCAGATAGTAACACCAGCTCAAGTTCTTTTGCTTTCCCAGTGTGAGTCCTCACTACACTACACTACACTACACTACACCAGCAATGATTCTTATTTCATTTTTATCATACAAATACCATCAAGTCAGAACTAACATCCCTACAATCATAAATCTCCAATAAGCACCAGATGATTCCATTGAACATCTGTATTTCCCATTGTCATGCTTCTGTTCTTCATGCAGTTTGGGTACTGAATCTGAATGGATTGGCAGCCCAGTTCATATGCCGAAATGGGAGGATGACGCAACAAGCCCGCGACTGCACTACTGTAGATTCTGAAGAGCTCTGTACTCTTGTCTTCTGGTTAACTTGCATAATACACATTTTCACACAAAAGTACTTACTTCTTTATACCTATAGGCTTCTGATATCTTGTTATCTCGATACTCCATAGCTAGTAGAGCACTACAATGTGCAGATACTGCTAGAAAATTCTTATGACAAAATGCAATAAACTGAACAAGTACTTTTTTGTCAAATAAATAATTCATGGAAGCAAATGAACAAAGTGATACATAACATGTAAGAAGAATGTTTCCAAACGGTAGAGAATGTTGGATGCCAGAAACATACTTAACTGATAAATCAAATGTTAGTTTAGGGTTTGTGTCTATAATCTTCTACATTTTTCCAAATGTTCTAAAATTTAAGCAGGACGGATAAAAATAATTTTCCAGTGACTCTGTAAGAATTGTTAAAACGGATGAAAGCAAATGCGGATCTGCAAACTACTTAAGACCAGGATTAGAAAAACAAAAAACTGAAATAGCATTCATCAGAAGCTATAACAGAAAGAGTGCATTGAACTTGAATAATTCAACAGTAGCACAGTATATAACCCATACAGCATGCATATGCTATATGGCTATTAGCAATGAACACAATTTCGGTTATGTATAATGTGTTCTACGATACAAATGACTGCAGATAAAGTCTTGCAGTGGCAGCAGCAGCCATGGATTCTGCATCTTGTTTTTCTTTCGCTGCCTCCACAGCAGCAATATAAGCTTCTCTAGCTGCATCCATCAATTGCAAATCCATATCACAGTCCTGCCACGTAAATTGTAAGCCAGTGTTCCATGCATATAAAATTCGTAATGAAGGTATATGATGAAAAACTTTAGCATTGTGTGTTTGAGGGGAAAAGGGAGATTCTGAGACTGATACTTGTGACTTACTATTTCGACGCTTTGATTGAGAAGACAAGAGACATCATAGGACTCTCCCGCACAAGCAGAAAAGTCATTTCTTGTCACGCTTTGAATGAGTAACATGATATCCGAAATCTCTCCTTGTGCCCTGTCCAGATCCTTCTGGAGCCTCTCCACCTTTTTGTTGGAAGTCGTGGTTTCCCATTGTAGTTTCTCCACAGCTGCTTGTTTGTCAGCAAGTTTAATCTTACAAAGTGACCGAAATGATTAGTAACCCTACTGAGTATTTTGATAGAAGAATCTTGTTAAGTGCAGTTGAAAGACATTCATATCCTTGTTCAAAAGCTTGCTCCAGCAAAATAACATTAGCACTATAACTCATTCGGTAATTTCAAAACGGAAACATGCATCCATGTGCCACATAAAGAGGAGAATGAGAATGGGCACAGATAATTTGAATGACAATCAAATCTTTTAGCAAAATGCACCTATTCACCCGCAATGGAAAACCTGATGGATGCGCCTTACCTTCGTATCAGCGAGCTGCAATTGAATGGACTTGATTACAGAGTCCTTTTCTGCGGCCTCATTTTTAAATTGCGTGAGTTCCGAGCTAATGGAGGCCATCTCAGACTTTGAAAGCTCAGATGCTTCAAGAAGTTCCTGTTTATCTGATAGCTGCCGTTTCAGATCTTCTATTTGATCTCTCAGCACAATCAGTTCTTCTCTATCCTTCTCCGAGAGCAATGTCCTTATTGAGTTCTCAGCGCCCCCTTCTTGATTGCTGCAAGAGTTCCTGCTTAGGCCCTTATCCCCTTGGTCCCTTCTCTTTTTAGCCGGAAGAGTAGTACTTCTTCCAACTGCCTGTAGAACATACGGATGCCAGCATCCACTTTGCGTCAGAGTAGAACATCAAATCTTTTGTTTAACAAACTTTCCAGAAATATTTGTCTTTTTATACTTATCTTTTCATATTTATTTCTAACGTCAACATCAACCAAAACCAATAAAACGTTTGTAAGCAAAACAATCATCAATATTTTGCTTTTGTCATGAAACAATCCTGTCATAGCAATGAACTATATGGGAATAACTAGAGTCGATAGATTCAGCAAGATCAATTTTTAAAGATCAAGATCCACCTACTAATTAACTTCATTTCACATTAAGATTTTGATCTTCACAATCCTCAGGTGAATCCAATTGCTCATGAAGAACTACAAAAATCCAAATGTCACATTAACAGAAGACGGCAGCATAAAAACTAAGAAAATCTGCAGCCTTTCTTCACAAATAAGCTTTTGCAACCAATTTAACCCTGAAATCATTAACAGGCATGCCATATTTAAGCTTCAAATCTAAAGTTATAGTCCTGCCACCAAATCTTGCACGTGTAGAGAGAGAGAGATGTTACGGCCCTGGATTCGAGATGTGACTTCCTCAAATATTTATGCTGAAATGTCTCTAAACAGGTGTTGTTGAGAATTACGTTTCCTGCCTTGTTTCTTCCCTATTGTGGAAAATAGTTAGAGGCTCAATGAAGTAGATACACTGGATCCTCATGAGCTAAAAGAGACTATCAAATTTCCTTCATGTCTTATTCCAACCGAGCTGTCTTTATAGACTTATGCATCCACTAAGGACATCCTCAAGTTTGACCACCATTACTCGGTGCATGCACTTGTCTTTCGGTCAACTTTTGTATTGAAGGATAGTACCGAGTTCCATAGCCTGAGACGTCTGCGGTTAGCAATGATTTGTCTTGTTACCTTAACAATATAGCCTTGTTTCCAAACACAGGCACCATTCTATTACCAGACCCTTCTACAAAATTATAAAAATTGAAACCCATTGAAGAGAACAAAAAGGATATCATCTGCCTAATCCTAGAGGTACGATATAGTTTGCAACTAAGTCTCAAAAGAGTCGGACTCGGAACTTATACATATGTTGCAAAAAGCAGCGCGCTACATATCAATTGACAGATTTGATAGAAACTCTTGGAAATAACTCATAGATCCAATATTCTTCAGAGATTTGAACGGTTGAAAGAAACAAATGATATAGCGTAAGTTGCATTGATCATGCTCAAGTCATCTGTTCAATTATAAGAACGGAAGGCATAGTATGTATGGATTGTAAGAAACAAAAGTCAACATTAATAGCATTGTTCCTTTTGATATATTCATCTCTTCTATCAATTTTTTACTAGAAGCAATATGTGTCCAATAACTGATTGCATCAAAGAAACAAGCAGGATGCGTTCAACAAATGGGAAGCCTACCGAGTGAATCAATTACCTCATTAACCAGATGGCCAATCATGTTTAAGTCATTATTTCATTCGAGTAAATGTCAAAACTAGGAGATTCAAATTTATCTTCAGATTGCCACTGGAACTACAGCAATAGAGAACTGACGCAATAGTAGAAAGACTCCATGAATATGCAAGCAAAATCCCAGCATTAACGGAGCAAGATAGCTGATACATCCAATATCAGTAACGCATTATCCATCAATCAGCTCCATAGCACATTCCAAAACAAACAACTTATACATGCTCGTAGACAACTTCAATACAATTTAATGTCTCAATTTTTAAGGCATTCCACAACAAATAAACAAACCCAAATATACATGGACAGTAAATTTACCTAACACAGTCGGAAAGAGTCAAACACTGCTAAATAACATCAATACCTTTTCGTAAAGGGACTCTTTAGATGGCGCTTTCGTATAGGCCATAGAACTCCGTATCATAAATGAAGGTTTCGCATTTTCATCCTAATAAAATGAATTGCGGGAAACAAACATAGAAACTCGTGAGTAGACAGCCAACCCTAAAGCTTTAGAAGAAAAAGAAAAAAAGGGAAATGACAAACGAAATATTGAAACGAGTGTGGCTATACATACAATGAGACATTGAACGAGAGGGACTATCTCCACGAGGTCGTTAAACAGAGCCTTGTCTACGTTACCGGTGGCAGAGGCAGTAGCGGCTGCGGCAGATAGGGACGAGAGGGTTTGACGGAAGTCATCGCCGGAGAGCCAGGACTTCGGGTCCGACACAAAGTCACAGTTTTCTTGTAGATCCAGCAAATGCTGCTGCTGGGCTTCGTAGATTCTACTTGCCATGGAAGCTGGAACTTCTCGAAAATGGAGATCAATCAGTTGATTCAGTTCACAAGGCAACGTATAAATTTTATTTTTTGTTTTTGAAATTTGTCGAACGGTTTGATTATGGTTCTAATTTTTTGAATGGAGCAAGGCAGATATTTTTTTATTGGTCACCCAATTTTTTTAAATTTGTCACTATCTTCAAAAAGTTCGGGAATTTGACGAGAAATTTTCCTAGTCGGATACTATTCATCCACGTCGGATATTAATCCAGCCCATCGAATCTCATTAAGAAAAAAAAAACGCAGAATTTTAAATAATATTACGGTGGATTCGCCGTCGAAAAAATCTAAAACCCAATTTAAATGTTATAAATTCAAGAGTTAAATATAAATCCAAAGCTAAACCCTAAAAACCCTAGGACTAAACCTTAAAAACCTTAGGACTAAATCCTATTTTTTTTTAATAAATGAAAGATTAATGCAATCCGACGGCCTGGATTAATATCCCACACGGATGAATAGTATCCGGCTACTATTCATCCGGTAGGGAAAATTCACGGGAATTTGACTCGCCCAATTTTTTTTTACCTAACGAATTAATGATGTCGAAAAAACCCTTATTAAACCAATATTTATTCTTGATCATTGGAGTGGTATATGACGGCTGAGTTGAACTAATCTCTGGGTCAAAACTCTTATTAAACCAATATTTATTCTTGATCATTGGAGTGGTATATGACGGCTGAGCTGAACTAATCTCTGGGTCAAAACTCACGATCCGAATTCGTGGATTTTGACCCGGAGACATATTATTTTTAATATTCAATATTAATTCTTTTAACAACTGTTTTTTTAATGAAAACAATATTAAAAATCATTTTTTTAAAAATGTATCTATAGTTTTTAAGATGGCAGTTCCTGTTTTGCATTACTTATTTTTTAGATTAATTTTCTCATTTTTATTTTTTTTAGATTATTTCAAAATGAGTGTTTTGAAACTCATTTCTGCTTTTAGAGGTTTCTTGAAAGACTTCTCCAACGCACTCGTATGCCTTTTAGTGGAACCCTTGGCTCTAGCTTAATTAGGCTCTTTCAAATGGTTGAGGACCACTACCTTCATTAAGCTCTTGCAAAGGTTGAGAAGATGAACCTTCGATGACTTTAATGTGTCGAAATTGTTGTCAATCAATTCCATCCCATCTACGAAGACTTTGGTTCTCGAATCATTCACAAGGACATCATCAATTAACCTTGAAACATGTTGTACTAAACAATACCTCTTAGTTAACATATTTGAACTGGAAATGATACAGCCATAAAAACCATATCCAATTCTTCCCACAACCGATGACTTCATCCATCGATGCAGCTTGAACTGATCAGGTAACTCATAAATATTGACTTTGAATAAATAAGTCAACACATGTCAACAATGAATTCTCTCACACTCAAACTTTCCGCAACTACATATGATTTTTTGCGTTAACTTTTCGACATGAACTTCTCATACTCTGTCGATGAACTCCTGAATATGTTCAACTGTAAATCACAAATATATATCATCTTCAGTTGTTCCATCAACTCTATAGCGAAGATACTCAAAAACCTCATCCTAAAACTTGAAAAATACGACCCGTGTATACAAGCCCCTCATTGATTCCTCAATGTGAAGTGGTGTTTTCAGCATTGGTTTTCATATAAGTCCACTTGATCTAACATCAAATTGGCTAATAATGTAAAACTTAGCTTCTTGATCCAACTTCAAAACCAATCGAGCACGACGGTTCTCTCTTGTTAATTCGCGATGGTGTTGTCTGTTTAGCAATTCTTGTTCTTTTCTCACCCCTTCTTTACTACAAACAAACTCTCTCCAAGTTAGTACACCCTCATTTTTTTGGTATCTTTTAATTATTGTACTAAAACCAGCATCCCGAGCATAGTCGTTGTAAAATGTGTATGCCTCATCTATACTCATAAATAATTGTCATTCAACAGGTATCAATGAAGCCAGAATGCTTCATTCTTGTATGGAGTTTCATTCCCATTTGAGTTCATAACTACGTAAATAAACAAGCCATCAATTAATTGTTAAAACAAGCCAAATAAGGATAAGTAATGACGAAAAGTTAATGTTGCAAATATTTATTTGATTGCACGTGAAAGATTCCAACCAACTCATGTAAACTTCCTTCGGTAAATCCAGCAAAACATATATGAAACCATCCGTGAATCAATATAACTGTATAAGAAACTAAAGAACCTTTCTTCGTTTATAGGGTGAAATAGTGAGCATGCTAAGTCAGATGAAAAATTCCGGTGCATAAATATGTGGATACAAGTATTCGTTGCTGATATGAAAAGAATTGTATAGACAACATAAGGTCGGCAATAGAAAGTGGTAAAATCATGTACTAGATTTCACATTTCCGCTCTGGCAAGATTTGATCATCACTCAATTTAAAAATGGAAACAAAATCAAAGGCATTTGAAAGAGTGTCTAAAGTAATTCATGAGGCCCTCTAATAGTAATTCTCATGACAACAACTAATGAAGACATTCATTCACAGATCGGCTATTTCACAACATCACAATTATCAAAAGAAAACGAATCACAGTTATTAAAAGAAAACGAATCACGCGCTCAGGCATTGCATCGAATACCATACATACAATAGAATTTCATACGAATGGCATCTATTCCGTACAAAAAAAATGTTTTACCTTTCGAACGACAATGTCGATTTCATTGCTTGTGAAGCAAAATCTGCACGATAACATTCTCGATGCCAAGAAACGAATGATGGAAAATGAAGTAAGTTTAATAAACATTGCGGCAGGAGGTGAAAGAAAAACAAACAATGGTTAAAAGAATTAAAAACGAATAAAAAAACCTGCAGATTCTGGTCGCGGATTTTGACCCGTGAGATCAGTTCACTTAACTGATCTCGACCGTCGGATACCAATCTTATGGCCAAGAATAGATTTCGGTTTAATAAGGGGGATTTCGACACCATTAGTTCGGTAGGTGAAAAAATTGTACTCGCCCTTTTCAAAGTTAGAATTTATAAATTTCAGCTTTCTGTAAGTCGGACGTAAAAAATACGATTAATTGCGATGATTAAGGATTCTCGACTTTCCAAGGGCGGGAATAAATCCCATTCTTTGGAAAGGCACCATTTTTATTATTGTTTAGATATGTTGTATATTTGTTATGAACTAGATTAATACTCGTGGCTGAAGCCACGGTCTGTAACTTGAATGTGTTAAATTCAGTATACAATTAATATTTCCCAACTCATCACATCTCCTAATCTATTAAAGTATTTAATAGATACTTATTTTAAGTAACGGTGGCGTTCATGGTACATAACTTTATACATCACTTTATACATCACTTTATACATCACTTTTCTATTCCGGCCACTAGGATCGTCCGTTGATGGAATTGGACACATCGTTAGAAAGCTTATATATAGGAGATCATATGTTCAAGTTTTGGTGATATTCCGACGACGATATCACCGTTTAATGGAGGGTTCATATTTCCCCTAGGATTAAGTAGTTCTAAATAGGATTTTAGAAATTTCCGGCGACTAACCAAAACTTGAACATATGATCTCCTATGTATAAGCTTTCTAACGATATGCACAATTCTGTCAACGGACGATCCTAGTGGCCGGAATAGAAAAGTGATGTATAAAGTTATGTACCATGAACCTGCCCCTTTAAGTAATGTTCGGAATAATTACATGATAGTTACATCAATGCGTCAGGATACACAATATTCGTCATCGTATTTGCAGTGTCTTCCAATAATATAACATTTATTCGGTAAGAGAATGTGACTCTTGATAATGTCAACGAATATTTGTCTGTGGCTAAACACTGAAGTATTGTCCATATGCTTTATTAATTATCATAATGTATGTCAGGTAATGTCCCATCGTGTGGAAGGTGATATCTGGCATTGAAGTTGTAAGTGATATGCTAAATACTGGAGTGTTTCAACCTTAACATACCTTACAGATTATCCTTCTGCCTTTTTAATTGTTATAGTGTATTCCGAACGAATAAAAAATTATTATCTCGTTATGTAGAAAGGAAAATCCTACATTGAAGGTATAATGATATTTGAGTATGAATTCCAAATTTTTAGTCATTTCACCAGTTCAAATTTCAAGTTGCACAATCAAAACGTAAAATTTATGATTTAAAATTAAATTGATTCAACATCGGCGCACAAAATAAAGTATTGCTGTTGTTTTCACCAAAACCCATCAAACATGAACCACTGTTGGAGCCTTGGCCCATTGCTCTTCTGTGTTTTTTTTGTCTGTTCATGGTCTGTGTCCTCTGGTTTTTGTAGCAAACCCTTGATTATGGAAGGGTCATAGGATCACCACACACACTCTCCCCATCAGATTAATGTGTGTTTGTGTGTGTACATACTAATCTGATTGGTGAGATTGTGGTATACATAAGCTGTACATATAAAGTTATACACCCGAACATGGCTAGCACAATCGAGACATTCACTCGTTGAGAAATTTTCAGGACCTGATTACTATTCTTGTAATCCCAATTTATAGTCATAACTATTGAATTTTGATCTAGGTCATGATTATTTAACATCTCATCATTATCATAAGATCAACATCCAATGATCACGATTAAAAATCGGAACCATAACAATTTAATCGGAATAATAAGTTTGGAACTTGACATTTTGTGATCGCTCGCTAACTGACCATTGTATGAAAGGAGCAAGAAATTATTGTACTTTCCATTAAACATAACAACTAGATGTTATAAACTTTATTGATCTTGTTTAAGACTACAACATGATGGTTACAACAATAATATTTATTTTTTAAACAATAAAAAACACTATTTTGAGTACTTGTAGAAATGTCAAGTTTGAGTGTGAAAAGACAACATACTCCGTCTTGAATGGTAAGACACTTCACATTTGACCAATAAATCGAGAATTCGAGTAATGAGAGAGTGAGTAAAGACCCACTATTGATCCTCTTTGGAAAAAAAGTTGTTTGAAAAGGTATAGAGGATACGCCTAATTTTCTAGTCCAGAATGTTAGGACCAGATTAATTATTTTAGGTCCAGGATAGTAATCCTAACCATTCAAGTATTGTGGATCTCACGATTACCATCCTGCACCTAACATTATTAATCTGATCCTAACATCCTATACCATAAAACTTTGATCCATGCACACATATTCCTTTCTTGATTTTCCCTCATTAATATCTCACACTATTTAACATTTCCTTCCACCCAATCATCACTTGTGGCCAATCAAATATGATCGTTCACTTGGCTCATTTCTAGACAGATCCCAACATGGCCCCCCATAAATGCGAGACTCGTCTGCATGTACAATATCCCTTCCATTCCAAGCATGTAGTGGTGGGCAAGTATCATACACTTGATTATGCCATCACATTGGGCACCCAATTTTATTAATTGAGTTGCAAAAAACCTGGAGATCAACTACTGCATAATATAGAAAGGGTAATGCACAACAGGATTAAATAAGGAATATGCAGGAGCGAAACATACAACACCGACACCAACACCGCCATTGTCATATTTCCTAACATGAAGTGATTTCACACTTAAAGTTGAAAAGTGAATTGTGTGCATTTAAGTGGCACAACTGTGTCAAGATTCTCGCCACACATCCAAAACCATACAAATTCTCTGCTGAACTTATCAAACTCAATAGTTTCATGAAACATATGTTATGGAACATGTAAAACAACTACCTATAACACTCATCACCCGGAAGCAAAATCAACTACGAAAAACAATTATGAAACCAAAGTTACTAAATGAGCAGAGACACCATGTTGAAGAAACAAACCTGTGAGAATAGGTTGATCACAACAAATGCAATTAGAAGCTCCATATTTGCAATTGAACACATTCGATATAATAAATTAAACCCTCATTCCAAACAAATTGAGAAAACATAGATGTGGAATGAATTCACCTCGAACCTGAGAAATCCATCCCATCCAAACACACCAGTAAAAATTCATCCAATTAGTAGTTTTAGATGCGCATGCAATAGAAGAAAGACTCCAACCACAATTTTGTACCGAGCTAATTTTTGTGACGATTAGCAAACTCACTTGATTCACCATTTTTTCTGATTCTTCAAGAGATTTTGACAACTCCAAAGCACACTTCTCATTAATGTCCATAGTAGGAAGTCTGATACTATTAGAAGTATGGCCACTGACTGGCATTACATACGGCAAGATCGTAAACCAAGTTTTTCTGCTTTCCATTTTACCAAATCCTTCTCAATCTGCTGAGTCAAAAAAATCTTTTGGGAGAAGCTTGGGATTTCTCAGCCTGTAATGTCCCATGGCCCCTTCATCCAACTCTTTCATATCCTTAAATGCCTTTTGAATCCGTGGCTCAATTTCGAATAGGTAATGGATTCGATATGAGTAAAAGTTACAATTGCACCGAAATGATTGAGGAATGTGAAGCGTATCAAACATCCCGTTTCGCTCAATAAGCCAAAAAGTAAACCCAAGAACACACTAAAATAAAAAGTTGTAGAAGATAGATGCAATTATTGATAGTCAATTCAATTCATTGAATAATTTTCATGGCCGAGCAAACTGCACATATGCAACTTCCATCCTTCGCTTATATGTCACAAAAAACTCAGCCCATCGCAGAATCGGTTGGACCATTACAGAAAGCTATAAAACTGAGCGACAAAATCTGCAGGATGCCGTGGTGGACTGGGTGACGCCGATAGATTTCGGTATGAAGGGAATCGAAAGGGGAAGTCGATTGGAGCTGGGCGATGAAAATCTGCAAGCGGAACGAACAGGAACGTCGATTGAAGAAAGAAGAGAGAAGAGTGTCGCTGGTGATTGAAAAAGAAAACTAGCGTCAATCGATTTACACTGAAGGAGGATTGCGAATTGAAGATAAAACCCCAATATTGGGGAAGGGAGGAGTGTCGCTAAATTATACCTAACTTAGCAGATTCGGCTCTCTCTCTAACTTTTCTCTCCCCTCTCACCTCCGCTAGTGCGATTCTCACACACAAACCTAATCCTCAATTGTTACCGTTATCCTTGTCATCTTGTTTGGTACTGAGACAACGGCCGATGGCCATCCCGGCCGCGGGGGCCCCTTCCCCGCCGGCGACAACATCTGGAAAAGCTAAAGAGGTTGTTCAAGATCCCTCCGCTACGAGTGCTCATACTGTTGAAGGTTCCCCACTCTTCACACAAGTTGTTAACAAGACCCAACCTTTGGACGAATTTGCTATTCCTCTTCAGACGCCATGGCTATATGAAGGGGAGCCCGCTATCTCCTTCCCGGACGACATCGCCGGGATTATAGGCGCGCCATTTAGTAATGCCCTAATCGGGAAGTTCTCACACGAAAGGCCGACCATCGCTGACATTCGTAAATCCATCTTCGAAATCGGTCTCAAAGCTCACTTCACGGCGGGCATAATCGACAACAAGCATGTCCTACTACGATTCACCTGCCTGGAGGACCGGAACCGCCTATGGCTTAGAGAGGCTTGGAATCTTAAGGGCTTCACAATGCGAATGCTAAAATGGTCGCCTTGCTTTCGGAGTGAGGTGGAGCCACACGTAGTCCCAGTATGGATTAATCTTCCCAAGCTTCCAGCTGAGCTCTTTCGCCGGGATTGTTTGGAATCTATCGTCCAAGCTGTTGGTCCATT
>JAOYMZ010025298.1:0-17560 GCA_025802335.1 Pinguicula primuliflora | reverse complement strand
AAAAAATATAAAATTTAAAAATAATAATAAAAAATTAAAACAGGCTAAACAGGTCAGCCTGTTAACCTGCCGGACTGGGAATCTCAACCCAAACCGGCCTGTTTTTAAAAACAGGTCAGCCTGGCCCGTTTTCTAAACAGACTAGGCTGGCCTGGCACGTTTTTTAAATAGGGCAGGCCAACCCAAACCTGCATTTTTCGCGGGTAGGTTGGATTGGACCTGTTTGACCCGCCCTGTTTGGTGACCTCTAGAACCTATCACCTTGGGCTTAAGGTTTTAATGGTGACAACCACATCCCTACCAACTTAACCCCACACGCATACCTGCATACACGAGACCCAGGTGTCACTAGACTCGATTTATTCAAAGTCCGTTGACCCAAGTGTAATGAGCCGAGCGACCATTAACTCGCGTTTAGAGCCGACCCAATTTATATAAAATTTATCAGAAAATCAGGATATATCATCCAACTTGGTGAAATGGCCAGGGTACTGCGGATTACTAAGAAACAAGCAGAGGTCTTAAGTTGATGTGATGAGTTGAATACCTTCGAAGATGAAAGTATATGATTCAATAATTTTACCTATAAAAAATTTACATCAAATCTCAGCTATTAAATCGAAAGGCTACAACTAATTATGGAACAAATTTAATTGATGAATTAAAAAAGGAGACGAGATTGAGCAAAATGGCTTCTATTTCTTCAACCTCACCGCAAATTCCACTCTCAAGTTGGCTGGTAGTGTCTTTTCTTTATGATCTATTATTGTTAGCACAGAGAAAATGTCGTGGTTGCATTTTTTAATTTATGAACCGTTACTGGTTTGAATGAAAATGTCCTAATTGCATTTTTTTCCTTTATGGAATTTTACTGGTGTGAAAGAGGTTGCATTTTATTAATGAACTGTTACTGGGAGAGGCAAAATGATGTACAAAGTTTACTATATGACAGGAGAATGTGTTTATTATTTGATAGGAGAAAGCCTGTTGAATAAATTAACCTATTTGTGCAGCTCGAGGTTGCATAATCCAGTCAGCAACCCAACACTAAAGACTTGTTTTGCGCAGAAGTACTAGTACTTCTACTAGTACTTCTTCTTATTTTTGGAACTGTAGTATTTTGCGCAAGTGATTATAAATAATTATCTTAAATTTAATTTTAATTATATATAATAAACTTCATATTAATTTACTAAACTAACCTTCATTTAATTACTGTTTTTCTCTATTAGGGTTTGCTCGGCTGTGATCTAAAGCTGTTTTCGCTTCCTGGAATTTTATGTAAGCTTGCGACTCTCTTCATCTGATAGTATATTTGATTGTTATAGGTTTAATATTTCTGTTTTTCCAACTGGTACCATTTTGATACGGTTTGAGGCAAGCTTATAAGAAAACCAAAGCTCCAAGATTGAATCTTGAATGCGCAGGATTCAGTTAATTGGTTTTGTAGTTTGAAAACCAAAGGTCCAAGATTGAATCTTGAATGCGCAGGATTCATCTTGAATGTAGCATTTTGATACGGTTTTGTAGTTTGAAGTGTGTATGAGATTGAAGAGTTAGTCAATTCCCATGAATTAGGATTGAAGAGTTTATACAGGCAAATTTATAAATATGAATAAGGTTAATTTTGTAATAAAAAATGTTAATACTGGGATGTTATTACAAAAATGTCATGCTTTTTTTTAAGAAGGAAAAAAAGTATGTCATGAGGTACTTATTTTTAAGAAGAGAGGTTGTAAAAAAAAGCACAAGTACTAGTACTTGTATTACGTAAAACACTCATTTTTTTCGAGGTGCTTATAAGCACAATCAGAATCAGAATCACTTCACGCAAAACAGGCACTAAGAAAGAATTTGAGTGACCAGGTTGAGGAGGATCCATCCATATCACGAGATGAACGAGCATCATAAGCTAACGATGCAGTCCCAGATGCAGCCAGTGCAATCGCAAAAAAAGCGCTGGCCTCCTGTTTGGTTTTTGTGATTGTACGTTTCATTACTATGCTCACTTTTGAAATTAGTTTGTATAATCACTTCTTCAATAAATAAAATAAAAAAATTGGTTAAAAAAAATTAACTTATTTGTCCACCATTTATTACTGCCAAGAGTTTCTGGTTATCACCCATTTGTAACTTTTTTGGGCACTTTATCATCCATTTGTAACTACCCTTCTGCCTATTAAACTCCCGGACCCAAACTCATCCTATAATTTCTCTATTCCAGCCATCAACCATCTCAGTTTGCAATTCTTTTCCCCCCACATTCCATTCCTAGATTCACATACGTTAAATAATAATCACACGCAAAAAAAGACCAAACTTGACGCACAACAAAATATAAACAACAAACAAAACAAAATCAATCAACACGAAAAACGCTAGACAACAAGATCCTGCCTTGGCTTAATCCTCATCAGAGCACAAAGCCAAGGCAGAGAGGAGGCACATAAGCACAAACAAAAACAGCACACAATGGCCTTCCAGGACTTTGATCTCATCTCCCAACGGAGGCAGCAGGAGAGGAGGGACAAGATAAGGAGACGGATAACGGTAGCTGTGGCATCCATCGTCGTCCTCCTCCTAATCATCGGGGCAGCAACCGGGGCAGTTTTCTACCAGAACAACGGACATATAGGGACAGAGCAGAATAACAACTCACATTCTTCATCTACATCTTCATCTTCTCATTCCGCATCATCATCATCATCATCTTCGTCGTCTTCATCTTCATCTTCTCCTGAGCATGTGACCAATGTGGCTCAAGAGGCTGTAAGAAAGATATGTGCAGACACAGATTACAAGAAGACATGTGAAGATGGCATCAAGAAAGAAATTGGGGAACATGGTAATGTCAAACCGGAAGCAATCATCAAGGCCTCCTTTGCCGTGGCCATGAAAGAGGTTGACAAGGCCGAGAAACAAGCGACAAGTTTTGAATTCGACACTTCGTTTAAGAAGGCAGCCCTCAACGATTGCCTTGTGCTGCTAAATGATGCCAAGGAGGAGCTAAACACCTCCATTTCCCACATCAAGGGAAAGAAACTAGATGATATGTCTTCAGACACACATGAGATCAAGAATTGGCTCAGTGCTGTACTGTCTTATCAGCAAACGTGCATCGATGGTTTCCCGGATGGCGCGGAGAAAGATAAGCTGGAGAAGCTTCTGAAGACAGGGAAAGAAGCTGGCAGCAATGCACTTGCCATTGTTTCGCAGGTCTCTTCTGTACTGAAGGCATTTCATGTGTCCAACGCACAGAGAAGGCTCTTCGAAGAGGAGGAAGATGAAGCAATTCCAAGTTGGATTGATGGAGAAGCCAGGAGAGTTCTTAAGGCAGATGTGCCGAAATTCACTCCAAACTTTACAGTGGCAAAAGATGGAAGTGGGAACTTTACAACCATAAATGCAGCTTTAGAGGCATTGCCAGACAAGTATAAGGGAAGGTTGGTACATAAATTTAACATCCACATTTGTTTGTCAATGAGGAATCTTCTTCTCCATACTTTACGCGACTGAATGATTATAGTCCAGACCGAGAATCTGGACCTTAGATTGGAATCATTTATTGTTGCATCAATTTAATCCAACAGCCCAGATTCTCAGTCTGAACCATAATTATTTAGTCGGAACCCTACAGTCTCGAGGAGGAAATTTCATGTTTGTCAATGGCTTCTTTCTAATGATCCTATGTTTGCTGCAGATTCGTGATTTACATCAAGGAAGGCGTCTATGAGGAGAACGTTATCATCACGAAGAAGATGCAGAACTTGACAATGTATGGTGAGGGATCACAGAAGAGTGTTATAACTGGAAACAAGAACTATGTAGATGGAGTGCCAACATATCAGACAGCCACATTTGGTAATGCCAAGGAGAAATACACAAGGAAAATTTGTTGGAATGTTCCGTACGTATTTCACACATAAATATCAATCAACTTAAATAGGAATACGGTGCTATAATCTATCAACATAGACTCAAAGTTTTAATGAGAGTGGGCTACATATTCCTATTTAAGTTGATCCACACACGGGTACCTGCGCACATGTGGCACGAGCCCAGATAGGGGGTCTACTTTCTAAAAACATCTAGTGGATCACACTATTTTACTTATGTTGAGTTTCTTACAGCTGCTATTGGAGATGGATTCTTGGCCCAATCCCTTGGATTCAAGAACACTGCAGGGCCAGAAAAGCATCAGGCGGTTGCACTTAGAGTTCAATCAGACAGGTCTATTTTCATCAACTGCCGAATGGAGGGATACCAGGATACACTCTATGCACAGACACATAGACAATTCTACAGAAGCTGTTATATTGCAGGCACCGTTGACTTCATCTTCGGCGATGCTGCAGTCATATTTCAAAACTGCATGATCGTCGTTAGGAAGCCAATGGAAAGCCAGAAGAACACGATCACTGCTCAAGGAAGGATTGACAAGAGAGAAACAAGAGGTATTGTGATCCAAAACTGCAAGATCTTGGCTGATGAACAGCTGGAGCCAGTGAAGGACAAATTTAAGAGTTACCTCGGCAGGTAAAAACAACAATCACTAGGAATTTGAGAGTATACAGTGAGCTCCTCACTTTATACTATGCAATGCCCTCGTGACACTGCAGGATTGGTCGGTTCAGCAGGCCCGTGCAAAAGTGTAACACCGACCCACCTGCTACACCAATCCCACAGTATCACGAGGACGGTGCATAATGTGCAGTGAGTTACCTCACATTCATAAAATACAGAAAAAAATAAAGACAAGATAAAGAAACACAATCATGCCATGTAATAACTCGCTGTTTACATGATATATAGGCCATGGAAGGAGTACTCAAAGACCATCGTGATGGAATCTGAGATTGGGGACTTGATTTCTCCTGAAGGATGGCTCGAATGGAGCGGAGATTTTGCACTCAAGACGTTGTATTACGCCGAGTATAACAATAAAGGTCCAGGGGCTGACACTGCTAGAAGAGTGACATGGTCAGGCTATAAGAAGATCTTCAAACGGGACGATGCAATGAAATACACTGTCAGTGCTTTCTTGGAGGGCGAGAGCTGGTTGAAGAATGTTGATGTTCCTGTTCGTTTCGGCATGTTCACCTGAACTTTTGTACCTAAACGACATTGTTGATTATAAACGCAGAGTGACTGAAAAATTAGGAGATATAATTTTCATATTCTACAAGAACATTTGGTCCCCTCGAAGTTGTGTTGCCCATCATTTGTTTTTTCAAGCAGGAGTGATGAGCCATTTTCTGTGTTGTGTCGTGGTTACCATGCCCTCGTGCAAGGTTCAATATGTTGCTCACTTCTTCAAATAAGTTCGAGGGGGTAGCAAAGTGACTTGTAAGAGTGGAATCCATAGAGAAAGTCATGCTTGTTCTCCTTGTTGTGATGATGCAAAATTAGTGAACTTGGGGAGATTTTTGTGAGATTTTGTGACTCTATAGGACAAAGCAATGACTCTAAAGTGTTTTTTTGTAATTTAGTGATTTCATTTCATTGCGAAAATGTAAAACCAGATATTTACAAGTATGCATCAACTAGCAATCTACTCGATCTAACCGAATGTCCTTCCATTCCAAAACATGCATCACTCACGGCAGTTGAAATTATTTATTCAGGTTGATGTCTGGATGAATGAACTAGTCACTTAGTGTTGTATTTGATGGAGCATGGTTGCGGCTACACATCCAAAACCAGGTAGAAGTTTGGTTGCGGCAATGACTCTAAAGTGAACTAAAGCAAGATATAGAAATTTATGAAGAGATTTGAATTGAGAAATATCCTCAACTAATCATAAGTATTCAAGAAGAAAGTCATATGCATATTCGGATCATTAGTGTTTGATCTTATAGCTAGCTGCTGATTCTATGCCTTTCCTAAACATAAATATGAACTTCTTAAATATAAATGCTCACCTTCTCGTCCTTTACACTAAAATATTAGAAAAACCATCAAAAAGATACTCACGATCCCCGCCAACTAGTGAAGGGTTGCTTTATAGTGTGTTGTTTTTGCTTTTTTTCTTTTAATATCTACTGTCTCCCTGGTCTTATTGTAGTCTTTAGGATTAATATATTTAATTAAAATCATACAATACGAAATGTAGCAAAGGAAAAAGGCCCTAAATCCTAGGTGATCAATCTAGAAATCAAGAACTCAAACCTTGAGGGTTGTTACTTTTGCAAGAATTTGACCACCAAAACTTGTATGTATGGACTAAGACCTCCACAACATGCATAGATCCCCTCAAGAACTAAGTAGATCAGTCAAGGAACTAACGAACTAGCCAAGCATAGCAATAGAAATAAGCAACATAATTGAATAGAGCTTTATAGACAAAGGTTTTCAAGAAGAGGAAAACTGTTTTATTGCCAAATCGGAATATGAACAACTAGGAAGAGAGGGACGGCTTTTTCTTCTTTGTCCTAGATAAGCAAAAACTTTTAACAGACGTCAAAACAATAAAAGGTCTTGCTTAAGTTTGGGAAACAAGCTCTCTTTTATAGGAAAAAACTAGACTGCATTACACATGGTTAAGGAGTCTTTATGTTGATCTTCTTGTGTGTGAACGCATTGTCACGCGTCTTCTCTAGGTATTGAGTAGAATCTGGACTTCTTTGTGGCTCCAAGTTGAATTTTAACTCAAGTAGAACTCATGTACGCTTGCGGAAGGTCAAGGAGTCAAAGGCTTCAAAGATCCATCCCAAATCTTCTTCCAAATTTGGCCAAGGCATGAGAGTAAACTTTCCAAAAATGTAGACTAATATTTTAGATCATTTCTGGACCCTGGAGACGTTTTATGATCAAGATTCATTCTAAAATGTTCTAGATCTTCCAAGAACAAATCTTCTGAGTACATCATATGCAAAAGATCAAAACCCAGAGAGAGAAAAAAATCACTCATTTCAACTCGTCACTGAAATTAAGTTATTTATTGCAGAATGATAGTGTCTCATTCTTTGTTTTATATCTTCTTCCTCATGAATCTTTGAAGTATTTTGATTTGTTTTACAGCTTCCTAGTTGAAGTAGAAGACACCCATGTGCTCTGAGCATCTATAGCTGAATTCATAAGTTCTTATCATATCCCCAAGATGGGTGATATCACTGCTTTTTCTTCTAGCTTTTCAATAAATTGTTTTGCACAAAATCATTTAGTCTTCCCAAAACTTGGCAAATCTTCATTCCTCAAGGTAGTATCATGCCTCTAGTATAGATGTGAGCTTGAAAATCTAGCTTTGATAGCCTTGAAGGTAGAAAAATACGAAGCTCCAAGATATGGATAAATGTGTATCTTCCTTCTTCTTCTTAAAAAATATCTTGAACTTGTGTAGCTTTTCAACTTGCAATTAAGACATGATAAATAGAATAAATAACCACATTTGTATGTGAGGCTGACAATGCATCAAAACATGATAAGTAGTGGTAAATAGATGCCAAAGAGAGGCTAAAAGGCCTTTGATTAAGGAGAATAAAGTGACCTTGAGCAAATCCACCCACTTAAACCTTAATTGTCCTCAAGTAAGCTCCAAAAAGCGATCATAAACTTGTAAAAAGACACAAAACTGACTCTGTAGACTCAATAAACGAAACAGGCATACATAAAGACTCTAGAATTGAAAAATATAAGGGAAAAGTCAAAACGAAGAGAGGAGAAAGGAGGCACAAGAAATATGAAGAGAGACTCAAACATGCATAAAGATGCAACCATTGCAAAGTGGGTCTCACTTCTAATATAGGGCTAAGATGTCCTAAATCCCATATATTGATCAAAACAACAATACCATCAATGAGACATGCTTGGAAAAATTCCAAAAACATACCTCACCTTGTCATTAAGGTTGGCAATTTTGCTTGCCCCGAACCCGCCCCGCTTTGAGGCGGGACAGACCCGTCCCAGAATCGGAACTGCCAAAAATATACTCACTAAAACATCAGAAAAACCATCAAAAATATACTCATGACCCCCGCCAACTAGTGTTACCTAGTGAAGATTGCTTTCTAGTGTTTTTTTTCTTTTTTCTCCTAATATCTACTGCTTCCCTGCTCTTATAGTAGTCTTTAGGATTAATATGTTTCACGAAAATCATACAGTACGAAATATAACAAAGGAAAAAACTCCTAAATCCTAGGTGATCAATCTAGAAATCAAGAACGCGAACCTAGAGTGTTGTTACTTTTGCAAGAATTCAACCACCAAAACTTGTGTGTATGGACTAAGACCTCCACAACATGCATAGATCCCCTTAAGAACTAAGTAAATCAGTCAACGAACTAACGAACTAGTCAAGCATAACAATAGAAATAAGCAACATAATTGAATAGAGCTTCATAGACAAAGGTTTTCAAGAAGAGGAAAACTATTTTATTGCAGACTTGGAATAAAAAGCGACTAGGAGGAGAGGGATTGCTTTCTCTCCTTCGTCCTATAAAAACTTGTAAAAATACTAAAGTGTGCCTAACTCTATGGAAGAAGCTCCCTATTATTGGCAAAAACTAGACTACAAGTTACAAAAAGGTTAAGGAGTCTTCATATTGATCATCTTGTGTGTGAACGCATCGTCAGACATTTTCTCTAGGATTTGGATCTGAATCTGGACTTCTTTGTAGCTCCAAGTTGAATTTCAACTCAAGTAGAAATCATGTAAGCTTATGGAAGGTCAGAAAGTTGAAGGCTTCAATGATTCATCCCAAATCTTCTTCCAAATGTGACCACGGCATGCGAGTGAACTTTTCAAAAATGCAGTTTTCGATCATTTACGAACTTTGGATACGTTTTCTGATCAAGCTCCTTCTAAAATGTTCTATAAGCTTCCAATATGAACAACGCTTCTGAATACATCATCTACAAAAGATCAAAATCCAGAGAACAAAAAATCACTCATGTCAACTCGTCACTTAAATTCAGCACTGAATGATAGTGTCTTCTTTTTTACTTCATATCTTCTTCCTAAGGAATCTTTGAACTATTCTGATTAGTTTTGTAGCTTCCTGGATTGAAGTCGAAGGCATCCATGTCTCTTATTATCCATATCTACATCCATAAGCTCGGATCATGTCCTCCAAGATATGTGATGACACTACTTTTTCTTCCACCTTTTCAGTAAATTGTTTTGCTCAAAATCCTTTATTCTAGGCCGAAATTGGGTTGATCTTCATTCCTCGAGGTAGTACATGCCTCTAGTGTATATGTGAAGGTAGAAAAATTCGATGCTTCAAGATACTGTTAAAAGTGCATCTTCCTTTTTCATCTTTTAAAATATCTTGAACTTGTGTAACTTTTCAACTTGCTCTTAAAACATGATAAATCGAGCAAATAACCTATATTTGAATGTGAGACTGATAATACATCAAAACATGATAAGTAGTGGTGAATGGATCTCAAAAGGAGGCTAAAAGTCGTTGATTAAGGTGAACAAAGTGGACTTTATCAAGGAGCAACTTTTTAAATGTTAAGAAAAGTTTCACTTGTTCTTTTTTTTGTAATTAAATTGCATTTCACGAAAAAAACTGTTACAAGCTACATAAGTATAAGCTTGAGAAAGTTGTATGATCTCGAAAACTATATACAAAATTTTCTACATCCTTGCTTGAAAAATTGCTCCAAGTCACGTTGCCAATCTCCCAATGTGTGGCCCAGAGGTACTTGTCCATATGCTTGGATCCAGTACCAGGTCTGAATTTTAACTATCTCTGCTACTTCATTGCCACTTTCAGAATCGAAACGTACACAGTTGCACTCTTTCCACAGATACCGTATGGTTGCTTGCCAAATTGTATGGCCAATTTGCTTTCATAGCTTGCTTTGGAAGCATCCTGTGAATGAAATATAATTCTTATCCCTATCCATTGAGCAAGTTCCTGCCAAGTTTCCACAGCATGCGTGCAAGAACAAAATAAATGTGCAGCTGTTTCCTCCTCTTCTCCACACCACACACAGCGGACTGTCATTGGATTGAATTCTAAACCATGGTGTTTCAAATTAACCATGGTTAGAATTCTATCCTGCAGTAGTCTCCAAATGAAAGCCTGAACTCTACGAGGAGCGAATTTTCCCAAGCTTTGGCAAGATGTCCTCGATTTTGTATCCCCTCGCTGTTCTGGTTTTGAATAATAGAGTTGGATGAACGTACAGAGAAGTTTCCATCTGGTTCTGCTTTCCATATCCAACTGTCTGCTCCCTCATCCTGCAACTGCATTCCTGAGATATGTGTCTTTAGCCCAGCAAGCCTTTCTTCTTCCCATTGGCGGAGTGGTCTCCTAAATGCTGATGAGTCGAGATTTCCACCTGCAACCATTGAGGGAGCCGAGGATCCAAGCTCAATGCTTCCTTACAGGGATCCTCGTACCACACAACTCTTATTAGAAACTAATCTATACAGGTCACCATATAAGGTTGTTAGCCTACCTGATATTAATCAGTTGGTTTTCCAGAACCATGCCTTGTCTCCTGTCTGCAAGCTGAACTCCACATTGTTGTTAAACCATGCTGATTAGCTGCTGAATGCCATATATTTTTCCACGCCTTAGAAGCATTGTCTGGCAGTGAGAGGAACTCCAATTCTACCATGTTCTCATTCAGCTTGAAGTATTTTGCGAGTATAACCTCTCTCCAAAATCCTGTTTCATCCATTTTGAAGTGTCATACCCATTTAGCATGCAGTGCCTGATTCACAGTGGCCAGATTTTTTATGCCTAGACCTCCCTCTTTTTTCTCAAGGCAAATGTCGCCCCAACTTGTCCAATGAATTGGACGTTGATTTATCTCTTTAGTTTGTCATAGAAATCTGCTGAACATTTTTGTTATACGCTTTATAACCTACACTGGTGCCTGAAAAATGGACATGAAATAGACAGTGAGATTAGACAAAACAGATTTTATTAAGGTGCAATTTCCTGTGAAGTTGAGGAAATTGTTTTCCTTACATTTCAGTTTTTGCTCAATCTGTTTTACTGGTGCCTCCCACATTTTGGCTCTCCCTGGATTGTCCCCCAGAGGTAATCCTAGATACTTGCATGGAAGAACACCTTTCGTGCATCAAAGTGTTATTGAGTAGCTAGCTAATCTGTCACCTAGAACATTAATTCCGTACAAATCACTCTTTAAGAAATTGACTCCCAGCCCTGATACAAGTCAAACACATGGAGTATTCCTTTTAGCACAGCCACATTGTCTTCTAGTCCTTCCACTAGAAGTAATGTATCGCCTGCATATTGTAAATGCGAGACAGATATCCCACTAATCTGTGCTCCCTTTAGCATTCCCAAACTAACTGCTTTGTTAATCCTGAGGTGTAAACCTTTTGCAGCTATAAGATATAACAAAGGTGAGAGAGGATCTCCCTGTCTAATTCCTCTGTGTAATTTGAATTCCCTAGCTCCAGTCGCATTCAGCAAAATCGAGGCTCTTGCAGTTGAAATGCATTTACACCATTTTTCACTGCAACCCATTTTCCTCGTCACACCTGATATGAAACTCCAGCTAACATTATCAAATGTTTTCTGAAGTCTAATTTGAAAAGAAGCAGAGGTCTTTTATTTCTCTTGTAAGCGTGTATTGCCTCATTGGCAATAAGCACTCCGTCTAAAATCTGCCTCCCTTGTATGAAACCTGTTTGTTCCTTTGATATTACCTTTCTGATCACATTCCTCAGCCTTAATTCCAGGGTTTTACCGAGAATTTTGTAACAACATCCTACTAAAGAGATCGATCTGTAGTGCTCTATATCTGTTGAATTTGTTATCTTCGGGGCCAGCACTATCCATGTAGATGTTAATCCTCCTACTAGTCTGCCTGTTGCATGGAATTCCTGCACAAATGCAATGAAATCCTTTTTCGCCACCTCCCAGTGTGTTTGCAGAAAGACAAAGTTATATCCATACGGCCCTGGTGCTTTTCTTGGAGAACATTTCCATACTACTGCAGTTATCTCATCCTCTGTGATGTCTCTGATCAAATTCTCATTATCCTCCTGTGTAACTAAATGTTCAGCTAGGATATTTAAGACTGGTCTAGAGGACATGCTTTCCCCGTACTGTTATCTAAATGATCTGTGTCTCCATGTTGCACTGCAACCACTTCATCTCTCCTAACCCCATCAAATTCCATTCCCCTCATACTGTTGATTCTTCTATTTCTTGCTAATCGTGAATGGAAGTAAGAATGGTTCCCATCTCCTTCTAGAATCCATTTTGAGCGAGATTTCTGATAAGTTAACTTATCCTTGTCCATGATACCTCGTTGAAGAGCATGCCAAGAAGATTTTTTAAGCTCTCTATCACCCTAGCTGAGTAATCCTAGTTTAGCTTTTAAATCCCAGGTATGTTACTCTAATTTCAGGTTTTCAAGCCTCTTGTCAATATTCCCAAAGATGTGGGTATTCCAGGTATGGAGTTTTGTTCTCATATCCCTCAGCTTTTGGTGCAGAACATATCCCTTTGTTCCTGTGATCTGAAGATTGCTCCATTCAGTTCGAACATATTCTTTGAATCCAGGGTATTCGTTCCAGCAATCTAGTGTAGGCAATTTCTTAGGACCCCAGTTGATGTTTCTTCTTTGATCAAGATCGGACAGTGGTCTGACAAGCTCCTTATGAGAGCAAACTGAAAGATATTTGTCCATGCCATAAGCCACCCATCCGAGAATAAGAATTTGTCCAGTATACAACTGCTAGTTCCTCTCCCTGCAAAACAAGTAAAACGTCTTCACTGTAATGGAAGGTCAGTCAAATTATTATTTTATATGAAAGCATGAAAATCTAGCATCTCCCTGATGTTTGGTGCTGCCAAACTCCAGCGTTCCTCCTCATTCCTTACTACATTGAAGTCTCCTGCTATACACCATCTTCCACTTGGGTTAACACTGATTTATGTTGATATAGCTATCCAAGAGCCCTTTTCTTTGCTACAGATGCTGGTGCATATACGTTCACTATATGCACTATGAGTTTGTTGTCACCCTATAAACCAGAGATTCGTACATACCCTTCTCCCATCACTGCTTCTGTTCATTAGAACACCTCTTTCTTCCACATACATAAAATCCCACCAGTACGACCGTTTGAGTCTTTGAGAACCCAATTAAACTCTTGATCTGACCATAATCTACAACCTATGTGCTGCGTGAATTGCTCTATTTTCGTCTCTTGTACCAGTAGCATTTCAATGTGCTACGTTCTAACTAAATTTCATATATCAGTTTCTTTTAAAGCAAATTTATGGATTTTATTAAAATTTGCTAGTTTGGTGCCAAGCACCTACATGGTCCTCCTGACCCTTCCAACAAAATGATTTGGGATGATATAGTCTCACCTCCTTAAAACCTCCCTTCGGAAAACTCCTGGCAGGGAAAATTCTAGGGAAGAAAAGAGTATGACACTCTATATCATCTCTTGATACAAAGAAAGATATTAAGAGAAAACAATAGCATATGTTGAAGAGCATTGCCTCCCTTCGGGTCATCTGAGATCTTTGCGTAGAGTGTCTTTTGCCCTGATAGTTAAGGTCAATTTCTTCTCTGTCTTTGGATGATGGTGCGGGATGTATCTTTTTGCAATAGTGGAATAATGCATTCTGGTGGTTCATCGAGCACAACCAGATTTGAGTGTGGTAAAAGAACTCCTATTTTTGCAAGTTCATCAGCTACCTGGTTCGTCTCTCTATAGCAGTGCCTTATCTGGCAGTGTAGGAACTATGTCTGCAGCTGAGAAATGGCCTTGATAGTCTGAATCACTCTCCATGGAGCTGGTGAAACCTGTAAAACACCATTCACTAAAATCATAGAGTCAATATTTACATCCAGGCGTACACATATACAAATTGGGTTGATCTTGGAACAATTTGTATATGTGTACGCTTCCATCTTAAGCTGATCGTTATTTTGGAATGTTACCTTAGTATCTGGTGTACCCTTGAAGTATCTCAAAATCTTTAAAGTCACATTCATGTGATCCTTTTTTGGATTAATCACGAACTGACTCACCACTCCAACTGTATATTCAATGTAAGTCCTAATATGTGATAGACAGATCAACTTACTAACTAGGTGTTGATATCTCTCTCTGTCTACAATCGACACCATTAACTATCTTAAGAAAGTGATTTGGAGCAATGGGGTGACGTTCGTCAACTAATTTTCTCTCTAATATCCCAATCTCTATCAATAAGTCGAGAGCATATTGCCATAGACAAATGTGATTGCCAGCCTTAATCTCATGACTTCAATACCGAGGAAATACTTGGGTCTTTCCAAGCCTTCATCTCACATTCTCTAAACAGGTTCTCTTCTGCTCTGCAATCTCATCTGCAGGGTAGAATGTCTCAGAATAGTTAACTCCATAGGTCTGGGTGTATCCCTTTGCTACTAGTCTCGCTTTGAACCTCAAGACACATCCATCAGCCTTCCTCATCCACTTGCACCCTACAAGTCACTTCTCATCGGGCAGTCAACATATCACCTAGCTATGATTTTATTTCAGGGTATTCACCTCAGCTTCCATCACTTTTCTCCATTCTAGAATAATAATCGCCTCCTACACAATTTTAGATATCTTCTCACGATAAAAGCCTATTACAAATGCTTTGGAGAACTAAAAATACTCTCCCCCTGGACAAGTTAACATCAGATATCACTTTGAGTCTTATCGTCTGTTGAATACTTCTTGACTATAGTACCACCAGTATTGCGATTAGGTAGCACTCGAGTGGGACCTCATCCAAAATAGTTTGCAGAGGAATAATATTTGCACACTATGGTGAGAGAAATCAGATACATCAACCAAGTAGGAAGTACTTACCTTGATATCCGGAGAGGGAGCATCAACTGGGCAAAGGTACGTTTTTTGGGGTTGGGGTATCAATGGAATAGTGATCAAATCTAGTGGGTCATGCATAGTACGAATTTTTGGTGAATTAATCAAAAATCCATGTTTGATGTGAGTTTATTGGTGTAACTCTCGCCACACATGAGTTTTTACCGGTACTCGTGCCTAACGCGGGTTAACGGGATTCGTGACATTTTCAAAAAACTTCTTTTAACGTTGTGGCAAAAAAATTGAACCCATAAATAAGATAGTGTATGCCAATGAACTCCATATCTATGAAGTCTATTCTAATCTCATTTTCATCTCCTTATTCCTTCGGTAATGAGAAACGACATTTTTATGACTGAAATCTTCCTCTGATGATGAATTCATCAACGTATCGAACAACAATTTTCATCACTGTCAAAACAAATCCTCTATGGATCTATTTACTAGGAGGAATTACATGGTATTATATGGGATTAACTTGAGATCTAATCGTAACTCACTATTTACTACACACAGTAGTCAACCCGGATCATAGGCTTCAATTTCATGACCTGTGAGTTTATAGAATTAATTTGGGATCCAGACCCATAAATTAATTCCAAAAAAGAAGGAATTGTATTTCATCTCCTCAATCCCAAAAATAAATTGAATATACAACCTCCATATTCATCAGAATTGTATTAAATTACCAAAAGCATTTAAACCAGTTATTGGGGAAAATTGTAGCACCGTAAACACTAATTTCAAAAACTTGCACACTCGTCATCTCAGCAGAATAGCCAATCCGTCAGCAACGACTGCGAACGAGATAATGTTCCTAGACTTCTACACAAATATCTGGGATTATGGTTTTATGTTGTTTAGGCTTCATTATGTGGGTAATTTAATTTTCTATAAGAATCATTGGATTGCGTAAGAACCATTGAATTATGTAAGTACCATTTATTTGGTATGCTTAGATGGATTTAGTCGGAAAAAATGGTCGTAAATTCTTTGCCTTGTGGATCTAGCTCAACAATAATGAGTACGAGCGTGATGAAACAACAAGTGTTAATGTAACAAGGAGGTTCAAATGTATTGCGCCTCCAAGATATCGTCTCAATGTGAAGAGGGAGCACCAGTCTGAATTTGAAACTGGACTGATAAGTGGATCTGATTTAGATTGTTCTAACAACTTAAGAATGTATAAGTAAACATTCTGAAAACTAGAAAAAAATTGGTAGATGAGAGGTTTTAAATGATAGTAAGTACACATGTACAACTACTCGGACAACAATTTTTATAAGATTAATGGAACACCACCAGAAGTTAGGATCCTATGACTTTGAATGAAGTGGTAGAATTGTTAGTAAATATTTTCATAATGTGTTAGGAACAATACTTCGAATGTCAAATTAATTTTATCCCACACCTAAGATGGATGTTAGGTGGAATGTTCAAGTATTTCAAGGTATGAGGCCTTAAAATTGTTTCCCCTAGTATTTAGGAGAAGTGATATACACCACCACTTTTTGGCACCACTTTTTGGCACCACTTGTGACGTGTCACTAACAAATTGTATGTAGAAAATTAAGTCCAATATTTTCATCAAATTAGTTTTTCAACACCCAATTGGTGGTGACACCTCACAGGTGGTGTGAAAGTGGTGCTAAAAAGTGGTAGTGTATATTATTTCTCTTAAGTATCCAACATTAGTTTAAGGACTGATGTTCGTAATTGGAATGCGAATCTTTAGATGCTTTGGATGGTACCTACATCCCCTACCATGCACCTGTATCAGAATCAGCAAGATATAGAACAATGAAGGATCACATGGCTTTTAGTGTGCTTGTTATCGTTTATACAAGCGGAAAGTTTGTATGTATTAAGTGGTTGAGAGGGGTGTGACACAGACAACATGGTGTTATATGATGCACTCCATAGGTTTCTTAGTTTTATGGTGCCACAAGGTAATTGTAGTTGGTTTGATGATATGTACAGTGTACATAACCAACCTTTAGCTACTGGATATGGTACTTATACGTAATTATTACCTATGCGACGGTGGTTATACAGTGGTGATGTATTTCTAGTTACTTATAGATCCATAAGATATCATTTGAATGAATGAGTTCTGGTATGAGACGTTACTAAATACCCAAGGAGTTCTGGAATGAGTTCTGTTTAACATGGGACATTCTTCCGTTAGGAATGTCGTTGAAAGAGCATTTGAGATATTGAAAAAAGATTTGTCATCTCTTGCAATCCAACATTTATCCTATAGATTTGTCAAGCTCCTTATTTATTTGAAATAAAATTATTTTTTATACATATCATGTCATATTGATGCCTCAAACAGGTCCATTGAATCACAACTCACAGAATGGACATTATGGACATAAATACAAGATGAAAATAGCATATGAGCTTATACAAAATTTATTTTCTATGGTGCAGTGGAAGATCATGGGATAGGGACAGAGGATGTAATGGGTGACAACATTTTTAGAAGACACTTGGAACTTGTGATGTGTCTTGCGTGACATGTTTATATAATAGTTTGTATGTTTTGCATATTGTGAGCCATGTTGTTATGTACTTTACATCAAACAACATGTTGGAAAATATATGTATTTCATAAGGATTCTGTTGGAAAATATACATTTCGTAGAGATTTCACTTAAGCTTTGGAAAAGGCTAAAGATGGAATACAAACGATTACGAAATGATATATGATGTGTGGATGAATGAAAAATTGATACCCAA
>JAOYMZ010025287.1:0-17561 GCA_025802335.1 Pinguicula primuliflora | reverse complement strand
GCATACCACTCAAACGAGAATGAAGCAAAAGATACAAAGAAAATCTGTTAAAGCATGAATAACTTGTTTCTTGAAGATTGTACAAAGTTAAATGTTCCATAATCTTAAACCAGAGAGAAGTATATATACAATAAAAATACATCTATGAGGAAGTATATTACAATCACATCTTCATGGTGAAACGAAAAATAAAAAGGAAAAAGGAAAGGGAAAAAAAGAAGTTGAGCTAAGAATTTACCTTTTGGTTCTTCTTTTTGCCCTCATCCAATTCTTCACTTTCATCACTCTCAACATATGATACTTTCCGCACAGTTCGACGACCAGAAGTCCGTGTTTCATTAATACTACTAGAAGCATTAATAAAAACAGCTTGACCATCATGTTTCCCTCGAACTGTTCTTGTACTTTTAAATTCATCGCTACCATTTCCGGAGTCCTCTCCATAAGATTCTTCTTCATCTTCCACAAAATAATTTCTACCTTTCTTTCTCCTGATAGACGGTGCAATTGATTTTGGAGCCCTTATATGTTTTGAATTAGAACCGCTCTTCCTAGATTGCTTAGCTATATTCTTTTTTAAGGATGCATCTTCATCTGAGATTTCTATATTGTCATCATCATCAGCATTTTCCTCGTCATCTGAATCTTCACCACCCCAATCATCATCCATGTCCTGTTTATTAACAGATTAAAAAACATTCCACATAAGTTTGCATTGCACTTGGTAAATCAAAACATAATGCACTGTCGCCACAACAGATCAACTTCATTTAAGTTCCTCGATCATAATAGTTTTGCAAATTTTGTTGAACTAGTTCAATTACAGATTGCATATGCATGCAGCGCCCAAAGAAAAACATTAGTTACTACGTACAATTGCAGCTTTGATCAATAAATCGTGGCAATTATTTTATTCGAAAACAATCAATGACACCATCATCTGTATTGTAAGTTTCTCAAGAAGAAAACAATCTAAGGTTATGATAATTGGAAACAAAATAAACCAAAACCTTGACTCCTTTTTGTCCGCTTGTTTCCCCAAAATCAGGATCGAAGTCAACATCATCAGGATCGTCTTCTGCGAGTAAAAGATGCCAATGGTTATAAAATCTCAGCCACCGGCAAAACCATGCTACACTAGTGAGACAATATCCAAAGCAAATACAACAATTACCATCTCCATCATCTTCCTCGTATTCGGCATCCTCTTCAATGTATCTACTTATTTTCAAGTCATTTGATTTCCTAGAAATACTGCTAGCACCAGCAGGCCGTGGTGGTGGCTTCAAGCTATACCTGCTTGACTGATTCACTGCTCTATGACGATTCATAGGCTCACTCTGGTCATCTCCATCCTGTTCATAATACTCATCCGACAACATCTCATCAGCAGGAACAATCTGATGCCCCTTCCCAGACCCTTCTTTATGTGTAGCATCATCATTTTCTGATTCCATCCTCTCATCAGCTCCATCAGCCTCGTCATCTACTTCAGACCCTTCAGACCCGGACCCGCTCTTAGAATCCTCCCCAGACTCTGATGCTGCATGAGACATCATGGCCGGCTGGGTATCTTTCCAAAAACTAGAACCCCACTTTCCCCCCTTACTTGTTCCCGTCATGGTAAGGGGGTGATCATCTTCTTGAATATGGTGAGATAAAGGGTCTGCCATTTCACGGTTACTGGTGTTAGCAGCTACGTTAAGCCTACTGCTATTCATTGCCAGCTGCGGTGATCGACTTCTATCATTTACTGACATGCGTGTTCCATCTGAAAAATTGCCAAAGAAGGCCATCTACTTGTTTTTTGCACGGAGTGTCAACAGATCATTGAAATAGAAACCCGACTAGTCAGATGACCGAAATATAATTGAGTACGTCTTTCTATAACAGCTCTCCTGAAGTCTCTGAAACAAAATACAACCATACAGTATATACTGAGCTCGATGCATCGAAATTGAAAAGCCAAATGAAACGTCAACAACATGAACTGAGGTTTGACAGTATAGAAACTGATTTAAGCATTTTGATACAGTCAGATAGTTCATTTAAACATTAACTTTTTAACTTCAAAATATATGGATCGTTTATCATTTTTAAGAAACCTAAATCCACACTGCACAAAACCCTAATTGAACTCGTAACGGCATGCGACATGGACAGTGAAACCTCATGTTCAATTCGTTTTGCGAGGAAACTAAGTTGGCGGCACCCAGGTTTAAAAGCGAGGGAAAATCAAAAAATTGTTTCGGTGTATCTCCATAAATCCAGGTGATCGGAGGGGTTTAAACGATGTTGCAACTACCGAAAACAACCAGGCCGGCGGCGGCGGGAATGATGGGTTTAAAAAAACAAACGATACCGTTTGACTCTGTCTTCTTGCAATGATAAAAACGGGGTCCTGGCTGAGACCAATTCGCTTTCCTGAGGCAAGAACTAGGTCTGGATTGCAGATTCTAGGAAGCAAAAGGGTTGCGATTTGATTAATTCCCACACCTGTTGTCCGATGATGCCCACAATGGACGGACCAAGCCACTTTTTAGAGAGAGAAAATGCAGAGATTGAGAGAAACGAGTGGGTTAGTGAGAGAAATATGTAATCGGGATGAGATTTGGATTTGCGAGGCTGAGGGGATAGTTTATATTTTTCAGGGGCAAAGTCTAAATATATGCAACTGCGAAGGGGTTCAAATTCAAATGGCAATGTATCGGGGGTGAAATTGAAATTGGAAAATATATATGTTGGGAGGATTTTAGGACAGTCGAAAATTTATATATGTTGCACTTTAAATGTAGGACGAGTTGCTATGGGCATAAAATTTGGGATTTTTCATGGTGTAACTAACGTGACCCGAGCAGCGAGTTGCACAATGTGGGTGAATTTAACAATGCCGAAGAGCTTTTTGAGAAGTTCAAAATTGTTTATATTGTCCTTGATGATGTAGAATCCGGCGGCCTCGAGATGCTTCTGACGTACTTGTTCGAGGTTAACATCATAGTAGCTGTTGATATTATCAAGACCCACGTTGCTGTCGCTGCGTCGCTTCAATGCTAGGGAAATGTGGCTGCCGACGAAACCCGCCGCTCTGATCATCAATACGGTCAGATGCCCCCCGAGCGCAGCCTGGCGGAAACCTCCACCTGGCTCGCCAAGTTGCCCTTCTTTTTCTTCACTAATTCGATACTCAAAAGCAGTCGTTTGTATATTAACACCTAGTACGGAGGGTCAATTCGTCGGAAATCAAGAGGGGATACAGGTAGTGACGAATCCAGAAATATTTAAAGAGTGCATGATGACCAAATATTGTATATATAATTTTTTTAATAAATATAATATTATAAATAAATCTGTTCGATATTTATGCTCTTTATTTACATAAAAATTAACAAAAATATCAATTCTAAAATTATTACCATGATAATTACATAAGCAATTTTATATTTTATTGATGGTGATCAAAAGTCACCAAAAATTTTTTATTGCGATAAATCTATATGTTTTAATACCGTTAACTATAGTCTAGTAAAATAAATTTTGTAAAATAATCTTATACTTAGTAAAAGGGATAAGTTTTTTTTGATGAATAGTGTATCATTCCATTAAAATCATATAAAATTGTACAATACAAAATAAAATCACAACCAATTTATATAAAATAAATCAGTAAAACTTTTTAAATAAAAATATATATATAATTAATTATATTTTATTAAATTATTACAAAGCTACTAAAAAATTATAATATGAATATATAGTGTAAATAAAAGTTATCTATATTATATTTAGGGAGAGTTCAAGGATCATGGAGTTATACATAATTTTATATATGTATTTTCAATTCCGGTCACTAGCATTGTCCGTTGACAGAATTAGTCACATCGGTAGAAAGCTTATACATAAAAGATCATAAGCCCAGGTTTTGGTGATGTTTCACATTTTTCTCTTAGGTTAAGTAGTCCTAAATAGGGTTTTAAAAAATTTCGGCGACAAAGTCGCTAGAACCGGAACTAAACATGGGATTTATAGTATCTCCTATTTATAAGCTTTCTAACGATACGACTAATTTCGTCAACGGACAATGCTAGTGGCCGGAATTGAAAATTCATATATAAAATTATGTATAACTTCATGACCCTTAAACCTGACACATTATATTTTATAATATATAAAATATTATAAATGGACAGTGGGGCGGATTTCTAAGGAGGGACACGTGACCCCCCAAGTCCTTAGTCAATCCGCTCCTGGATACATGTACGACATCGAAAGTAGAGGAATTGTTTTGTTGGACATCGCACGACGGGAACGATAAACGGTAATCTGAAATGAGAAATATTTCTTTCTCTATCAGCTCAAACCAGCAGAGTTCTTGATCTAACCGAGACCCTCTGATCCATCCAACAAGAAATATTTGACTGAATTCAGTACTGGTGAGAAGCCCCTTCTAGTTACGGAGGCTAAGACGATTGCTCCGGTTCTAAATCAGTTGTTGTTCAATAAAAGGCTCAAAAAACTCCCCAATATTCAGGAATGAGCTTTCTCAAATCGGCTATGGCTGTCTACAGTAAACACGAATTTTATTTTTTAAGTGAATTGATTGTGGTCGTCGGTATTGGTCTGACGGCCACTAAATTAATTCGACACATAAGGGGTATTCCGAATAGAGCATTCTAGATTGAGAAAAAATTTTTCACAACCCTATGATTGTTCCTCGATCGATAAAGGAAGCGTGGAATCTGATGAATTAAGAAAGGTAATGATTCCTAACCTCACGACATTGGAAAAATGATACTTTAGAAGTTTTTTTAGCAAAGCTGATTTAATTTGTATTAAAAATGGGTGCAACATTTACATACATTTGTCGCAGCAAATATCAAAAACAAGTTGCAGCATTCATTGCATACGACAACCTGTCTTCCTGTTTTACCAGAAATCTATCATATGTATATGGAGAGGCTCTCGATCCCATTCTGCAAATGTGTAGCCCGAGAAGAGTGATTTTGCTCTGACCAACTTCCACAGGTGAATTTTTATCCTTATTGCAACTTCATCCACTGTCTTTTAATGTAAATTGAACGTTTTTTTGATTTCGGTAGTGCTATAGCATCCAAAATACTGTCGTCCATACACATTTTTAGAATTCCTCATCCGATTCTTATGAATTTTCGCCATGTGCAGCTGGAAATTTTGTCATAGATCCTCCTCAAAGCGAACAATCTTTCCCATAATCCACATATAAGCGCAATCCTAGACCTTTGCGGTGAAATCACAATGGAAAAAGGTATGCAGCACAGTTTTCGGAAAATTTCCGCAAATTTTGCAATTTACTTGCACACCCACATTCACTCCTCTGCTAATTAGGTTGCCCATGGTTGGGATTCGATTCTGTAGGAATCGCCACACAAAAGCACCTTCTTTGAGGGGATAAAGATTGGATCATATGTTCGACAGATAGGAGGAACTTTCAGATGCTTGGCCTGGGGAGGACCTTGAGATCTCAGTATATGCCGACTTGCACGTATAATTTCTATCTTCACTTGCATTCCAACTCCATGTACCTTGATTGTGTTCTTCGAATGTACATTCTGCAATGTGATTTTCTAATTTTTCTAGTTGTTCGAGTTCTTGCACTGATAATTCAGGGTTCCATTCCCATAGCCAGATAGGTGCTTCATGTTTAGTTTGCTTTTGTGCTATCAGTTTGAATTTATCACTTCTAGCATGATATACTATATGGAACAAATCACACAAACGATAATGATCATTCCATCTATCCTCCAGAAATACATATCATAGTCATCACTTACCTTTCTTTTGTTTGCTTTCCAATACCATTCAGCCATTCTAATCAGATTCACTAGAGTTCTCAACCATGTAGAATAGAACATGACTTGCTGCATACTCCCTTCATATAATGTCGCTCTGTAGAAATCCCCATATATTGCCTCTAGAATCCGCTTCCACAGGTTGTTATCAGCGCTATTCATCAGTTTTCATCTCCACTTACCCAACACAACATCATTGAACATCATTTAAGTCTCTTATTCCAAGTCCATCTTTCTCAATTTCTCGACAGATGTCTGTCCATGCAATCCAATGGATCTCTCTGCCAGTCTGTTGGTTACCTCCCCACAGAAACTTGCTAAACAGTTTCCTTAATGCTTGTATCACAGTTTTAAGGGCTTTTTACATAGAGAAATAGTAGAGCGCGAGACTAGAGAGAACACCTTTGATAAGCACCATTCTACCTCCAAACGAGAGGTAGTTGTTTTCTCAGCTCACTAGCCTTCTTTGAACCTTATCAATATTAGGTTTCCATAGCTTAAATCCCGAAGGATTGTCTCCAATAGGCAGCCCAAGGTATGAAAATGGAACTGTGTCCAGTTGACATCCAAGTATAGCAGCAAATGAGTGTAACTCGTCCGAGGGGACATTAATTCCAAATAATTTGTTTTTCCCATAATTCACTTTGAGACTCGAGAGCAATTCTAGGCATCTAAGGGAATGTTTGATTGCCTTTACATCTTGCATAGTACCATCCCCAAAGATGGGGGTATCATCCGCGTATTGCAGCTGCAATATAGGGAATTACCCCATGTCATAGCCATGATAAAGGTTCAACTCATTAGCCTTCTTCAAAATCCAATGCAGTACCTCCACAATAATTAGGAAAAGGTGCGGTGATAGGGGATTCCCTTATCTAAGTCCTTTTTGTGGCTTAAACTCCTGAGTAGGACAACCATTTACAGTGATAGATATTGTTGGTGAAGAAATACAGTCATAGATCCATTTTATCCACTTACTTGGGAATTCCATTTTCTCCATCATATCCAATAAGAACATGAGTCAATAGGGTCAGACACTCTCTCAAAATCAACCTCGAACATAAGACACCTTCAATTATTTGCCTCCCTTTTAAGAATCCAGACTGATTCTTAGAGATCACTATCGGAATCACTTCCCTTAGTCGACTGGCAAGTATTTTTGCAAGCATTTTGTATGCACTGTTAATCAGAAAAACCGGTCTAAAGTGTTTTGGTTCTGTTGGCCTTTCCACCTTTGTCGTGAGTGTAGTGAATGATGCATTTAGCCTTGGAGTTATTTTCCTTGAATCATAGAGCTCATATACGAATGCCCTGTAGCCTGGACCAAACAAGTCCCAAATTTTTTGTATAAACGCAAAGTTTATACCGTTTGGCCTAGGGCTCTTGTTCCCTTTACAATTCATGATAGCATTTCTGATTTCCACATCAGAGAACATAGCTATTAAAGAGTTGCTTTGCATTTGAGATAGCTTTGGACCCATACCTTCCAAAAACTTTGGCTTATATGGCTGATCTTGCGTGAATTGCATCTGAAATAAGTTTTCAATCCCCCTTTCTCCTCTGCTACTTCTTCTTTCCATTGTCCATCAATATACAAACCATCCAGCATCCACTTCTTTCTACCATTTTTGCCTTGCCTTTTGATGTACAATTGTTGTCTGATAAGTTTGCAGACGTTTCAATTCTAACCGTGCTTGCTTCTTCTGCTCAATTTCTGTACTGCTCAGAGTTGCCACAGATAATTTTGCATAAAAGTATGCAATCTTATCTTTTTCCAGTGTGATCAAGGTGCTTTTGTCTCTATTACACTCCTTGTTCCATTGCTTTATACTCATCCACAGTCTCTTAATTTTTTATTTGAGCACTCCCCCTTTAGTTTATTGAAACATAGGCGAGGTCGAAGAATTCTCCACTAAATCTGCAAGACTGTTTGTTGTAACCAGATATCATAGACCATAAATGGCTTCGAACCCCAATTTTTCCCCCTTCAGCTAGTAAGAGAGAACAATGATCAGAGAGTTCTTTGTCTAATGTACTTTGCTTTAGATTTGGCCAAAACTGCAGTCACTCTTCACTCAATAGCATTCTGTCCAGTCTACTTGCTCCATGGACATCTGGCTTGAACCAAGTGAAATCAGAGCGAATTACAGGGATGTCCATCAGTTCTGTTTCTGCTAGGAATTCGAAAAACTCTTCTGCCTCGGACCTGCTGAAGTAGATAATCCTACTCTCTCTGTTTGTGACCTCACTATGTTGAAGTCTCCCATTACACAGATTTTTTCACCTGCATTTTGGTTTCTATAAGAGATAAGTTCATTCCAGAACATTCTTTTCTGCTGTAAGCAACTGGATAAGTAAATACATATTATTGTAATCTGAGTTCCATTCCAAACTCCAGAGATTGCTAGATCTACAGCTTGTGAAATTCCCAAGAGTGTGTTATCTGAAAAAATATTTGTCTTCCAAGTGAGGAGGATGCTCCTGAAGCACCATCGGAATCCTTAGCAACAAAATCAAAATCATCATGCCCCCATATTTTTTTCATTTTTCTTTTGTCAATACTTTGCAACTTAGTTTCCTGTACGCCTATCAGATCAAGATTGTTTTTCCGCATCACACTTCTTGTGGGGGTGTAGGTGGGGATTCACTATTAAAAGAAAATTAAATGTAATGTTAGAGAGGCACAAGACAAAGTTTTTGTAAGTAAATTGATATAATGGTAGATAAGGGGTTATACAAGGTCCTATTTGATTGATTTTTTGTAAGTAAATTAATCTATTCAAAATTCAAAAAATGTACATTTTGCATCAAAAGAGATGATTTCATCCATCTCCATGCTAATCAGTTTCACACAACTATAATGATCAATTATAGTTTAAGATCTGAACATAAATGTTCATTGCAAGCATTGTATCTCGTCACTGAGGTAGTAATATGCGCTTTGGAATGAGCTACCAGCCAATACCATATATCAAGTTTGATGCTATCAAATGTATTCGCTACAACTTCATTATCAAATCTTACACAATTTCACTCTTGTCATGTCACACTGTGGAGCTCCATGTAGCTTTCTCCCATGTGGCGAAATTTGATATCATTTGAATTCTTTTCTCGATAGTTGCTAACTATGCATGGCCACTTTATTAACTAGATGTTAAGAATGCTTTATTGCATATGATATGCAAGAAATCATGTATTGTTTTGTCCTTATTTCTATTTTTCAAGTGTTCTATAGTTTTCTTAGTCAGTCATTTGTTACAACTTATTATTTTTTCTTCTATAATCTTAACACAAAGTAGTTTAATCTTGTACATTATAATTTTTATATAGTATTATATATTATTTGAATATTAATAATTATCAAGATCTATATACGAAATTCCCTGTGAATTAACATCAAACTAGTTTCAATTAACATATAATTTTTAAACCTACCAAAAAAAACATATAATTTTTACATATAAAAAGGATTAACATATAACTTTTTTTATAATCACAAACCCATTTAAAAACTCAAAAATAGGATTCAAGACACGTGACACATCATCGCATTTCCATTCCTAAAGTCGCATTTCAGTTATCTTTTTCTTCATTCACGTGTGTGTCGTCTAGATTCTTACACGTGACGGGAGTACTGTTGGAGCAGAGCTCAGCTCAGAAGTCGGCGCGCTGTCGGATTATTCATCCAGATGGAATCTGGTCGCTGCACTTTCTCGTCACCGAAGATGATCCCAACTCGAAGTGAGTTTCCAGTACAACCCAGAAATAATTCGTTCGGTATCTCACGAACACTGCCCAGCAGCAGAAGATTCTTTAGTATCGCCTGCACGATGAGCCTCGACAGTGCTGAAGAAAACTCGGTTTTTTCCTACAGAAACTTCGTTCAGTATGCGTTGGATGAAACCGAGAAATACACCCACTTAGAGCCCTCTCCGTCGCAGGTACCTCAACATTGCAAGTAGTATCAATATGTACCATTTGTCAAGTGGTAACTTGGGCGGGATTCGAGGCGTGATATGTCTATTTCCCTTTTTGGATGTTGTGTGATTTGTATTTGTTGTCCAAAGAGGGTTATTCTCCTGTTTGCAGTAAGAGTGCTTCCAAATAGATTCTACTTGGGGAAATGATTCCTGAGTCTGTTGGTAATCATCTAAATGAATAAAATTGAGTCGAATATCATCATTGCAAATGCGATATGAAGCAATAATAACATGTGCAGGAGATCTGTGGTTGCTTGACTGCTATGGATGGGAAAGCAGAACTTCATATGAATTCCTTTGAGGCACCAAAGATAAGAAGACTCCGTAGTTTGTACATCGAAGGGAGGGATGGAATGCAGGTTCACGAATCGGAATATGAACATAACTTTCTCAATGACTTCTGTGGTATACCGACCACTCCTGCAGTGCCACATGGGCACTGCATGGTGCAGTGACTGCACACACCCAAACCTCAAACCCCGTCCGGGATAGCATTGGGCATAAAACACGAAAATATGAAGCAATCATGTTTACAAAATGAGAAGCTTTGTTGGTTTAGTTGCTTCTTTGTTGTTATACGCTCACTCTACACTTCCCTTCTTCATCTATGTTCACCAGGTTGTAAAAAAACAACAATGCTTCACCAGAAAATGCCTGTTCTGTCAGTCACTTACTAGCGATTCTTATATGCAGGTTTTGGATTTTGCCATATTTCCCAGATCAGAGTTTGATCTTCCAATCTTCTGTGCCAACTTTTTCATGACAGCAGCAATGAGCATAGTTGTACTGTAAGCTACCTTATTGACATTCATAACAGTGAAATCTTTTTTGTTTCTTTGTATCCCCCTAAGTTATTGCAAAACATAATCTGCTCAGGTATTAATTAAGTTTGTAACATCTCAGAGACCTCAACCCATTGCATGATGTCATTGTTCGAAAAGATTACAAGGAGAAGTATTACAGGCACTTGATACCTCTCGGACTCCAATACTCAGATGTGAGCGCAAGCATTCTGGGAGGCCGGAACTACATTTCAGAATTTCATACCTACTCTTATCCTGCAACAATCTAAAATAAGACTCGTCGGTGATTTAACACAGATTTCATGCAGCTTTTGCCATGGGGAGGGAAGATTACAGCTGAGTCTATAAATTTTTTCTCACCCATAGTAATATGGACTAAATTTTCCCCAAGCTCACAAAAACAGCATGTTTTATATTCTGCTTTCAAGGATTATCTCAAGGTACACACCAGATATACTAAGCAGTGTTCTGTTACAATTACAAACCTATTATTAGATAGTAGATACTAACCCAGAATCTATCTTATTTTATTCATCGAAATATGATTGTTTTTCTCATTCACTTTTTCCAGGCATGGCTTCTGCTGATGGACCAAGCAGCTGAGGAAACAGATGTTTATTCTATTCAGCTCAATGTTCAAGCGCTACATCGGTATCTAACGTGGAGAGCAGAAAAGGTAGGTTCAGCATATTACAAATCTATGTATGCCTTCTCTATAGACCAACTTTTACAAATCTATGTAAACCACACGCATATTACATCTTATAATGAAAAACAAGTCGCAACACCCAGTTTCATGATTGTTGTAGAGGATTTTGATCTGTCAGCATTACATATTCTATCAGAACATTGCATCTTTTTTTCTCTCAAAGCTACTCATAAATCCTGGCAAACATTAGGACCCTGGCCATCAACTTCTGCGAAGATTAGTAGGGGACACTCTTTCAAAGGTAACACACTCTTATGTCTGATATCTAAAGCAACAAAGCATCTATCAACCCTTTTACACTCTCTCACTTTGTTTGGCAATGCACTTGGTGATTTTACTGTACTGTTTTTCGACTCCACAGGACATCATTAGGAGATTCCTCTTCAATGGAGTTGATGACCTGGGAAGCAAGACATTTACTGATTACTTTCCAGAATACAAAGGCGATGATGGAACTGTAAACCACAAACGCAGCATCATCGGTAAATCATTCGAACTACGCCCTTGGGATGACAATGGAGAATTCATAGGTGACAGTCTAAGACAGAATCAATGAACTTATGACAGTTTGCCAACTTGTATAAGAGGTTTTATCAATAAAGTTTGCTTATTTGGACACAGTCTTATGTTCATTTCAATAATAAACTGTATTCGGGTAAGGACCGTATTTACTCACGGATGCGCAAGTTCTGTAGAAATAATTCAAAGATTTCTATTCATAAACTGAGAAAATTAGATATCAAACTAAGTATAATTTATACAAATTCAATATCAGAATACGTCCAACTCCTCTTCAGCCTCCTCAGCGGAGTCTGAGGATAATCAAGCAGCAGTCTAGAATATAAAGCTCGACGGTAATTACATGTTAGGTGTCAGATTGATGGAGATCACTATTGGAGATTAGCCCTAATTCCTCATCTGCTTTCGTTTCTCTTCTTCTTTTTCGCTTCTTCTGAGGAGGTATATCCCCCAAGAACCTATTACCACAGACAAAAACAAGTATGAAGTCAAGCCTGCCAAGGAAACGAATGCCAACATATTGTATTCATGCTCCAAGCATTCCCCCCACAAAAAATTGGATTCAGCAAAAGGAAATATAGTGAAGCCAATTGTCTGCAATTTCAACCAGTGAAGACAAATGCGAAACTAGGATAATTTCAGGCAACAATGTTCAACCAAGCTTCATTAGTGACAACATTGTTAATGTTAGCAAACTTCATTTGATAAAGAATTCCAACTTACTCTGCCTCTCTCTTCTTGTAATCCGAACAAACGTATGGATATAAATCATCCATGTTCATTCTAGCAAAACTATCACTGAGCTTCAGCTTCAACAAATTAGAGTTTATGTCTGAGCCCCCAGGTATAGCTTTTAGCTGCCCTTTTAAGGACTCCATAAACACGAAACCTGTGTATTTGTGAAAATAAAGGTAAACACTCTCCCCAATGCTATAGCGACGAAAACATGGAAAACGGAGAATGGTGAGTGGAAGATCATACCGAATCCAAGAAGCATTCGCAAGTTGAATTTCTTCGCCAAAGATTCGTCGCCTCTCTGCTTGGCACGCATGTTAACCAAGCTTTTCAAGCCCATCAACAGATCCTAGTTGACAAAAATAACATCTTTCTTACAAAACAAATTCAAATTTGGAAGATCAGGCAGAGATTTGTAAGTAAGAATATTACAAGGTCGAATTCGAATAAAGAGCAGAGCCGGCGGACATCGTCTATGTCGTTATCACCGAGCACGGTTCCTTCATCCATTCGCAGAATCCAATAGCCGCCCTAAATCAGAGAATCCAACAAATTTTAGGGCAGAATTGCATACGAGAGGAGGAGAAGCGGGGAAGTACGGGTTGTGTGTGAAAGAATGGGTCGGAGTTTATGGGCTAACAAATAGGCCTAATCAATTGCACTATGGGCTTGGATATTCTAGCCCAAACCCGCGATAAACCTTGAGCAATTCGCTGGCTCACGAGTTGCGTTGCAGTTTCACCCAGAACGAAGAACGAAAACTGCAAGTGTTTCCATGGCGCCCAAGAGCAAATCGAAGCTGAGCAACTCCACCAACAAGAAAAGAAAGCAGTACCTTCCAAACAATGTGATGCCAAATCATTTCTTTCGGTTTTGTTGCGTGTACTTTATGGTTTTTGTTACTAAATAATCCTGAGTTTTCGTCGTCTTTATTTTATTTTTCTCATACAGAAGCCGGTAAGAAAGGGTGCTTACCCTTTACGTCCTGGAGCGGGAGTGGAAGGTTTCTTTATAACCTGTGATGGTGGGAGGGAAAGTCAAGCTTCCCGTGAAGCTATCGATGTGATTGACTCTGTAAGTACAAGTTTTTTTTTACAATCCATTGAATGGTAAAACGAAATTAACTGCATAAAAATTGAGCCTTTTGGTGGGCAATTATTAATCAGTTTTCTGGGATTGTATCGTTTTACTTAAAATTGAGAGGTTGCTTACTTTGAGAGAGTTGAGACATTCGGTTCGTAGCTTTGATTTTGGGATATTTTTTATGTTGATATATAGTCCTTTTCTTTTTTGGGGGGATGTTTGTGATCGGCCTGCCAACGCCCTCTATGTGTTTGATGAAGTGAAATTATGGTTCGTTTCCATTGATTTGTTCTGTGGGGCAGTTTTATGAAGAGCTCGTGGACGGTTCAGAGTCAAAAGTTGAAAACGTAGAGCTACCTCAGAAGCCCTTGAACAAAGTAACCAAGTTCACATACTCGGATTCTTCGAGCAGCAATGGGGATGAGGATGAGGATGAGGATGAAATTACTAGTAATGATCTTCCAGATAAAAATGGTAACTCAGAGTCGGGGGACAACAAAAACAACGATGTTTCTGCAGGAGAAGGTGTTGCAAGTGATGAGCCTGGACTTGAAGCAAAAAATGGTTCGGCTGTAGTGGAAAATAAAGAGAATCCTGAGGGTGGTTGTCGTCAAGATGCTGATTCTGATGCTGTTGAGCCCCCACTCAAGAAACATTGTGTGGAACCTGCTCTGACGAAGAAAGTAGAAGTGAAATCCATTGATCAGCTAATTGAAGCTGAGATGGCTCAGCTCAGAGATAGGACAAAGGTTTGGCCCAAGATCTAGATTTGTCACCATAAGTGGATTTCATTATTTGGAGCAGTCATAAAATTAACTGCTTCTCTGTTGCGCAGAGGCGTTTGACAAGACTAGACTCAGGATGTAATGGTGTGCTCTTTTTACAATTACGCAAGAGAGAAGGAGATCCTGGACCGAAAGATATCGTTCAACGCATGATGACTTCTCTTGCTTCAACCAAGAAGCATGTCTCAAGGTCCAATTCTGAGTCCTTTGCAATATGATCTCTCGCACATTTACTTTTGAATCAACCACATGAGCTGAAAGCACGCATGATCATACTTCTATCAGGTTTCTGTTAAGAATGCTTCCGGTTGAAGTAGCATGCTATCCATCAGAGGATGAAATCAATCGAGCAATTAAGCCTCTGATTGATAAGTATTTTCCTGTAGAATCTCAGACTCCGCTTAAGGTAATAAGCATTACTTTTTTGCTGGTACTCAACTTTCGAAGTTGTGAATATTAGTTAACTCTTGGTCATTATTTCATTTCAGTTCGCGGTTCTTTATGATTCCCGTGCAAATACTGGCGTCGATCGGACCAAAATTATCGATGCAGTTGCCAAATGTGTTCCATCAGTGCACAAAGTTGATCTGGGCAAACCTGATCTGCATATAGTCGTCCAAATTGTCAAGGTCAGACGAACCTGTTATATGCAGGGAAGAACTTGTCTGATACAAATGATCTGTTTACAAAAATTGTCTGATACACTTAAACTCTTTCCCCCACAGACTGTCTGCTTGATTGGTGTTGTGGAGAAGTACAAGGAGTTGGCCAAATACAACATAAGGCAGCTCACATCGCCGCCGGAGCAGTAGTAGATCAAGCCACTTTTGTTTTGGTTAAGCAGGACTTTGTGAAGCCTTAATATTAAAATTGAGTACTGGTTGAGATCCCTTTTATATCTTTTCTTGACCTAGTTTCAGTGTATTTATGAAAACATCCAACATTTTTGTTGTCATATCGTATTTCGTAGCCAGGGATGAAGGGAAGATATCAACTCTAAACGTTTGTTCCAATAGGCTGTTATTACAGGCATGTTCCCAGAACGTTTCAAACAAAGAATGGAATTACAAGCATGTTCCAAGAACCAGTTCCTATATATGTAAATAAGCCTTTTATGAACTTGGTTTGTACATTTTCTCCACCATCTTCCTGTATTCTGAAAGATAAGTTGAAGTGGGAAACACGTGTCAGATGAGAATTCTTATAATTGGCTGGAAATTCTCGTGAAACAATTGCAAGAAATTGTTACCTTTCTGGTTCTCCCAAAGTGCTGCAGCCTGGTTGTTGAGAGGTGAGCTTGTGTTCGGCTCTATATAAACATTTTTGCAACAAGCAAAGTCACGAGAACAGTCTCTGCATGATGATCAAAACAACTAGTAGATAGTCAAGATGATCAAAGATTACCTCCAAGCAAACTCTGAATCGATAGCAAAATTGTCCTCACATCATAGGCTGATGACCACTTATCCTGAGAATTATTTTCAACCTCCATGGGTTAGATATAGTTTGAGGCAACAGTGTTGTATGCAGAGTTAGGATATGAAATCAAATGACAAAAACACCTGCAGAATGTCCAAGCATATGTTTCCATAGACATCAACATTGGGATGAAAGCAGCCAGTCTCAAATTTCACCTTTGGCGCCTTAAACGGATAATCAGACGGAAATGAAAGGGATAACTTGTACTCCGTTCCTTCGAAGACTGTATCTTTACTACCCGTGATAGTCCCTTTCCAGCAGAAAATGTTGTCCCCATCTGGGAAGGCAGATATTCCAGCATCGCCGCTCATCTGAAGAATTTAAAGGGTTCATTTTGAAAACACACACACACATATCAGATGAGTAAATCTTCCGCAATATGGTAAGAAACAGGACGTGATGGATAGAAACGATAAGTTTATCAATCAACTCATACCATGAGGGCCATGAGCTCGGACTGCAACCTGTTTATGGAATCAGGGGGTAAGGTGAGGAATCATGTGCAGGAATTGTTAATTGAAAAAATTTTATTCGAATTGATGAAAGCCCTAGATCGAGAAATACAAGAATTCTGCGAAGCCTTAATTCAAGAAGAGCAAGCAAGCTTTGCATACCTCTTGAGAACAGACTGAGAATCGACTGGTTTGTTCATCGGGATCGATTGCTTCGCCGCCTCCGCAGTGTTACCGGCTGCCGGATTGTTGGTGTTTGGGTCAATGTCCTGGTGGTGGGTGTTGTTCACTGTCGACATCGCTGTTCACAAGCAACAGAATCGAGTACACAAATCCGATCAGATCCAACTGATGAAAGAAATTTATGATCTTGTATTGGATTACTGCGACGAAGATGAGAAGAATTTGGAAGGGGGAGAAGATGAAAGGGATATGAGATGCCATAGTCGAGAGATAAGACGGTTTATATCCAAATTTGTGGGTCGAAACTCGCAACGGCTAGTTTGTGTACAAAAATGATTCCAGGCATGATTGGGCCCATGACACCATCACACTTCATTCACATCCTTGTATAAAGTCCCATCACACTATCATGTATGCGATGGGGAACTTATCAAAAAAAAACATGTATGCGATGGGGGTGATGCCATATAGTGGGGTTCGTTTATGTATGTTAATATTGTTTGATTGGAAAAATAAACGGGAAAGGAAAATATGGAAAGGAAAATAACAAGACAAGCACATGATAATATATTATTGGAAGATCATTAATTGTGGGATCACTTCATAATCTATGGTATGCTGCCAAGTATGTTCGTGTGCTTTTTCTGCCCAAATTTTCACTCCCTATATCATCTTCCGTTTGACTCTAGGCACTTATATTAGGTCCAAAATTTTAATTATTTTTTGCTACTTGATGTCTTTTAGGTGGAATATACGAACCAACAATTTTGGGGATAAATATACAAAATTATATGTTTGCTTTACTTATTAGCAAACTCATAATTTTTGTTTAAGCTCTTTCATTGTATTCGTTTGAAAAATAATATTTTATATAATGTGCAGGATCCGGTGACTAGATTTTAGACAGGATTTTCAATTCCGGTCATTAGGATTGCCCGTTGACGGAATTGGGCACATCGTTAGAAAGCTTATGTATAGAATTGAATATGTTCAAGTTTTGGTGATATT
>JAOYMZ010025276.1:0-17566 GCA_025802335.1 Pinguicula primuliflora | reverse complement strand
TGGTTCTTCTGGTGGTTGCTCCGGGTCGTCTAAGACGGGTTCTTTTGACTTCTAGTTGATAGAGTAAGTTACTCTCCGGTATGGTTTCATTTTTTTAAGTTCTCCGCAGTGATGCCTTATATTTTTGGCAATCCATATATTGACTGATAGATTTGCATGATAAATATTTTCAGAAGCAATGCTTGCATTTAGTGAGTTACACAAAGTTTTGGGATAGATAAAAAATAAAATCGAAGGTACAAAGGCCTCACTCTACATTCAGTGTGTTGCCAATATAGATGCCAAAGCGATATCTGACATCAGCTTTTGCTAGACGCTCCATAGCAATATTCAGATAATCAGCGGCAATGACATCGATATCTGGTGTAATATTATGTTTGGCAGTGGAGGCAAATTGAAGAAAATGGGCCGTGCAGTATGGCAAGCTGCGGTATGGTATCTCTGGAAGGAGCGCAATTGCGTAAGGTTTGACTCGAAAGGAATGAGTGATGTGTTTGAGACGGTGAATGTTCAAACATGGCATTGGATTCAAGCACATCTACCGGCCAACCGGCCAACGCTGCATATTCCATTGCAGTTTGGATGCAAATTTCGCAAATGCTATATTCATGATCAAGACCTAACGTTTCCCATTTTTCTCTTCATTTAGTTTTGTTTTCTCCGTACAGTTTTACTCTAGATTGTACATACTCTGTCTATTTTTACTCAGTGAAATTAAGCCCTTTTTCCTATAAAAAAAAATATTATGTTTGGCATTCAAGCATTTCGTGTGTCTCTTTTATCCCTCCTATGCCACACCCAGCTAGAGCTACCACCCCTCTCCCGGCATGTGTGCATTCACTAGCACTGGGTAGTCCATGGGCGATCATGACGTGCTTATGAGGTCAGGCCTAATTGTAAGCGGGGCTTATGCAGCATTCAGGCATATCGGAGTGTGATTGCCCAATGCCTAGACTTTCTCGAACATAGATCTAGAATCAGGTCCGAACATGTAAAATCCAAAAATAGTACTTGCAATTGACATAATTGTAAGTTCATCAACTGTAAGCTACTAATATATGTATTCCTACGTAGCCTACCCGTATGTAGTACCTGTTTGCAAGTTCTTCACAAAAGCAGTTTTTGCTTTTCAATTGCAGAATTCCCTTTTACACTGTTTGCAATTTTGGCTTTTGGCGGTGGAAAAGCTCCAAAAAGCCAAAAGCTACCTTTGAGTAACTTCTGGGAGGCTTAACGCGGTGATAATTTTGTAAATATTTAAAAATTCAATTTTAAGATAATTTTGTCTATATACAAATCGATAATATTAAAATACCCAAAAATTTTCCCATATTATATCCATTTTGTCATACTATTTTTTAAACTTTTGTCACAGTAAAGCCCCTACTGCAAACACTTTATAACTTCCTTACAAAAGCACATTTTTTTTTAAAAGCCCCATCAAAAGGCAAAAACAACTTTTCAGTAGAACTTGCAAACAGGGCCGTCGAGGGAAAACCGGAACTTGGCTTATCTGGTGGTGCGCCAGCATCTTTAAGTTTCCCCTGGGACCTGAGAAGGCCAAGAATTGGTACAAATGGATGATTTGCAGAGACTGTCGATGATGCCATCCATTGTGCCCACTGCAGTCTGCGGGAGCATTCATATTACCAGAAAAAAGATTGAATAGTTCTCAAATGCCTTGAGATTATGTATGCTTCTCCAAAAGGTAAAAAATTGGAACCATGTTCCAAAATGAAACCTGCATTGATGAGGTTTGATAATGAAGATCGACAAGGAAAGATCTTGACCAACAAGGGAAGTAGTATGATTCAAATGCCATCCAACTATTTATTCCGTGAGTTCAAAGGATCAATCCTTTGCAAAATTTAGTGATAGAATTTGTTTTACATAACAAGTACCACTGCATGCTAACAGCAGTCTGCAAACATCTTAAACCAACAATTAGCAAAATTTTATTCCGGCCACCTCAACGGAGAGGCTACCGCCGCCGCTGCCGGCACAAGCCCCTTATTCTGCTTTCAGTGTATTCTGAATGTCGATTACGAACCGGTACTTGACATCAGAATTCAACAGACGCTCCATAGCTGTGTTTATGTAGTCCATTGGGATGATCTCAACATCGGGAAGAATGTTGTGCTTCGCTGCAAAATCAATCATTTCTTGCGTCTCTTTGAGTCCTCCGATTGCACTCCCACCGACGAATTTCCTTCCTGGGGAGTTTGTACTCATTTGTGATGTATGGAGAAGACGATCAATATAGATACGAATCCATGAATGATGAATATTTACTCACCCGCAATCAAGGGAAACGTTGGCAACTCCAATGGCTTCTCTGGAGCACCAACCATCACAATCTTCCCATGAGGTTTCAGAAGATTAATCAATGGAACAAGAGGATGAGTAGCTGAAACGGTGTCAATTATTCCATCTAATTTACCGGTGGCAGCCTATTCAGACAACAAACAGCAAATTTTGAACTCAACCCAGATTTATAGCTTCATAATTTTACTTAATTGGATTAGATGGATTTTTACCTGCATCTGCTCTTGATCACGGCTCACCAGAAACTCATCTGCTCCCAGGCTTTCAATGGCTTCCTTCTTCTTCGACAGGGAAGTGCTGATGACGGTCACCTTCGTCCCAAACGCCTTGGCGAACTTCACGGCGATGTGGCCAAGCCCACCGAGCCCGACAACGCCGATGTGCATTCCCGGCTTGTCGAGACCGTAGTACCTCAGCGGGCTGTACGTGGTGATACCAGCACAGAGGAGAGGAGCGCCGATGTCTAGAGGGAAATTTTCCGGCCATCGGATGACGAAGTGCTCATCGGCGACCATGAGATCTGAGTAGCCGCCGTATGTGATGGTGCCGTCGGTGTACGGCATGCTGTAAGTGAGGATTTGTTTGGGGCAGTAGTTTTCGAGATCCATGCCGCACTGGTCGCAGTCTCGGCATGAGCCGACGAGGCATCCGACGCCGACGTTGTCGCCGATTTTGAATTTCTCCACCTTGCTTCCGACCTCTGTTACCACCCCCACAATCTCGTGTCTGCATCAAGAATCGGAACTCTGTTACTTCAGACAACAAACAGTTGATCTCTCGATCTCATCTCACCGATTTAAGAAGAGAAATAAGAAATCTTCAATGAATAATAATACCCAGGCACAATTGGGTACTGGGTGAAACCCCACTCATTCTTCACCATGTGTAGATCCGAGTGGCAAACGCCACAATACAGGACTTTGAACTGCACATCACGATCCCCAGTGGCCCTGCACGGAGAAAATGGACCAACAACAGCAGATTAGTGAAGAAAAATGGAAAGACCATCTATTCGAAGTAGTTCAGATCGGCAACCTTCTGGAGAATTTGAAAGGAGTGAAATGCCCAGATGTGTCCGTCGCAGCCCATCCAAAGGACTTCACTGGGTGCTCTATGTCGTGGGATTTCGCCATTTCTGGATAATCTTTGAAGGAAAGGTGAGAACTTTCAGTGCACTGCCATATTGATCGATCGACTATGACAGCAGAAGTCAGATTATTAGACATTGAGAATGGAATTGGATTGAATTTAGTTTGTTAAAATTCTATGTTAAAAAGAAGAAGAAGAAGATGTGGATATTTTGGTAAATTATATGAATTGGAGTTCAAGTGAACAGAATGTCGAGAGGTTGGATGAGTGTTAACATGTCCAATATAGAAAGGGGATGTGGGTGGTTAATCCCATTACACCTTTATATTTATTTAGATATTGGTGTAAGGAGTGTGGAACATTATTCTAACATTCGTCCAAAATTTCTTTTTTTTAGCAAGGAACATTCGTCCTAAATTTCGATTTAGCATATCATGTTAAGGCTTGGTATGCGGGTTAGACAACATCGGCCGAGAAGAAGCGATCGTGAAGCATTGCTCAGAGATTGTGATGTTCAGTGGGCTTTGGATTGTTATATGTAGATTTGGTCATAATCACCCATATATAATATTAGATTTGAAAAAGCTACGATTACCGATAATATTCTTCCTAAATTTTTGGTAATCTGACTTTTTCGACAATTTTGGGTCGATGAAAAAAAAATTCTGTCACTGTTTTTTGTATTTTTGCGTCGAATTTTTTTGGGAACCGGAGGAACCACTCATAAATTTTACTTTCGACACTCGTGGCATCTCATTTAAGGTTAAGGTTTAGTTTTTCTAGTAAAATGATTATTTAATATAATTTTCCTTTTTTTAGAGCGAGCCGTTAAAAATCAGAATCTATGATCGATTTTCTTTAAAGATTTTGACGCATGAATTCCAAAAACGGTGACAAATTTTCTTCGACTACTCGAAATCAGTGTACGAAAAGTCGGGCGACGGAGGCAGGTCGGCCCCTGGCCGCCCAACGACTTGGCCGACTAGTCGGCCAACCAGCGCAACCACTTCCCCCCTATTTTTTTTAATAAAAAAATTATATAAAAAAGGTTTAACATAAATAGAATGCAAAAATACACTAAAAAAGAAGTTAAAGCTTTGCAAAACAATATTCAAATAGTTTAGATATCAACTTTCATCATTAATCTTCATAGGTAGTTGTTTCTTGCGCAGGCTCTTGTCGGAGAAGAAAGGTCTCTTGCCGGTGAGTTTCTGTAATGACTTCTGTAAATAATTTTTTTATTAATGAAATTAAACTAAATTTGCTAAAAAAAAATCTTCATAGGTAGTTCTTTTTCTTCGTCAGCCTCGTTCTCACTCTCAGCCTCGTAATCCGACTAAACTTTTTTTGTTAGTTGCTTTAGGTTAGAACTTTTTTTTGTTAGTTGCGTTAGGTTAGAACTTTTTTATGTTAGTTGCGTTAGGTTAAAACTTGAAAAATACAAAAATATGAAATTGGGCCGTTTTAAAAGAAAAAGAAAAAGAAAATTTAACAAAAATTTGAAATTGTGTCATTTTGGGCCGAACAGACCGGGGGCGGCCGACTTATCGGCCAGGGTGGCTGCCTCACCGAACGGCCGCCCAGCCACGCCGATTAGGTCCAAAACTGGGCGCCAACGAGGTTTTGGCTGACTAGTCGGGTGACTTATCGCTGAGGCGGTTGACTTCTCGAACACTGCTCGAAATCACCGAAAAAGACAAATTGCTGAAAATTCGGTAAGAAACTTTCGGTACTCATAGCATGCTTGTATTAGATTTAGTAAATTAGGCGCATTGGAAGAAAATGTGAGAAAATGGGATCAACTTATAAAATGCTGCTACATGCCCTGAGTTTTTAACTACCAATTGGTGGGCATGCTCAAACGGCGTTGTTTTGGCGGATTTCAATTTTTTTTAAATCTAAAATTTTCGTTCGTGAAGGGAGCACAAGGCATCTATATGGCCCCTACTTTTAACCACCAATAGGTGGATGCACCCAAACGGCGTCGTATTATACTATTATCTAAAAGAAAATTCTATAATTGTATTATTTTTTATTTTTTGGATTAATATTATGCCGGCTTCGTTATTGTAAAAATCTAAACCCTATCTTATAAACTTTAAAAGTCAAATGCTATAAACACTAAATAATATAATCATAAATTTTATAAACACTAATTTTGAATTACTATTATTCAATAAAATGCTATTTGTTTAATTTATATTACGGCGGCGAATCGCTGTAAAAATTTAAAACTCTATCATATGAACCAAAAAAATTAAATGTTATAAACTCTAAAATATATAATCGTAAAATAAAAAGTAAGATCAGTTTTAGAATTCTCGTGTCGAAACGATGTTAAAATCGGTCATGGAGTATGGTTTCGATAGCTTCGCTGCAAAAAAAATCCAAAATCCTATTAAATAATTATTTTAATAGCAACAAATTTAATCCTAATCTTAGACGGTGTGTTGCGAGCATCTAAATTAAAATTTACAACCGGTTCCTAGATCGTTTTGACACGGGAATTTCAAAACTGATTTTACTATTTTTATTTTGATGGACGAAAAGTGCACAAAAAGCTTGGATATCGAAATTTAGTATCCAATTTTTATGCATAAATAGACTAATTCTAGAAAAAAAATTATAACCTATGGAATGATTCTCCATTTTTTTGGTAGGTAATGCTATGTTGTATTAAAAACTATCTGGGCCTCTTTCATGTCTCGAAAATATGGTCAGAGAGCTGCATTCCATTCTAATGTAAACCCTCGGAAACACTCCCACACATGGAGGAGAATGCTGGAAGTTAAGGAAGTTATGACTGCTAATATCCACTGGATCATTGGTAATGGTAGATTAGTTAATCTCTAGTGGGGTAAATGCCCGGGGAACGACTTAAAGGACCTTGCCTCCCTAAACAGCAGTTTATATCTTGTGAATCAACTAATTACTGATGGTTCATGGGACATTTCCGGACTATCATTACCTGAATTAGTAAAAGAATCCATTTTGACAGTGGAAAGGATCTCTGGGGAAGACAGGCCAGTATAGGTCCCTTGTAAAGACGGATCCTTTAGCTTTAAACAAGCTTGAGACTGTATTCGTCTCAGATCAACAGAGAGTAGCAGTTTCAAGCAAATCCGGGATTACTTCGTCCTTGCAAAATTCAGTTTGGTAATATGGAAAGCTTTGCATAAAGCTTTATCTGTAGATAGGAGTGTGCAACGAAGGGGGGTTATCTCGCATCTCGTTGCAACTGCTGCCTGTTGAATCCACAAGTGGAATCAATAGATCATCTGCTGGTTACCGGGGAATTGGCGAGCAGTGTCTGGCAATATTTTGATACAAGATTTCTCATTTCGCCTTGTGTTATTTCATTGGATCAAAAGATTATGCAATGGCAGTCCAATTCAGGAGGGAAAGCCATCCGTTATTGTAGGAAAATTATTCCGTTGGTAATATGTTGGTGTATCTGGAAGCATCGATGTCAAATACGATATGATGACTTTCCTTTGAGTAGTGGATCTGTGATCACTATGTCCAAGATTCTGATAAGGGGTGTCTTGGCTCATAAAAGGGCATCTCGGCCTGTCATGGATGAAGAGAATGAATCTCTACTGTCTATTGGAGTTTCATTGCCTGATTCTCCCCTTGCTGCCAAATGCCAAGTGTGGACTGGTCCTGCCTCTTCTGTTTTCAGATTGACAATGGCTTGGAAGCATTCTATATTGAGCTCTTCTATTGGGATCGGTGGAATAATTCGGAATCATGAAGGCAAGCTGATCGAAGCTTTCTCTATTGGGAATGACCGAATGATGGATGAATTGGATGTACTCTAGCTCTGTGTGCAGAGATATCACGACTCTGAATTTACTCTGGAGGTGGAACTCCCGAGATCTCTTCAATACTTGCTGCACACAACAGATAAATACCCCTGGGGGGTCTATGTAAGAGCTATCAAGATGGTTGCTCTCATTAATCAATCTACTTATATCAAGCTCTGCCAACTAGTTTGCAATGTATGAAAATTGCGGCGCCGTTAGCAACATGGGGGCCGGAGCATGGCGATCACAATTTTTTGACGAATAGGATCTACTCGAGCGCACAAGCAGTTGCTGCATCGAGATAAGGACTGATCAACTCAATTTTGGATGCCTCGACTACACTGGGCTGTAATTGGACTTGAGTGTGGTCTTCTTCTATTCGGAGGTGTTTGCTCAATGAGTAAAATGCATTTGGCAAAGGTATTGTCTATCTAACAAGCATTTCATAAATATGAGATTGCTGATGATTCATTGTGATATTTTCTGGTCTTATTGCTGGAACTCTTACTGGATTTGATGCTATGGAGCAAAAAGAAATTGCATCTGCATGCTGGTTGGTCGCATTAAGGAATGGAGAAAATGTATGGATGCGGGGGGTCGAACAAAATCGTTGATTGCAACAGATGGGTATCAAGTGGTCCATTGCAGATGTATTCATAGACCAATAGTCACCTCCCATCCTCAATGCAGAAACCAATTAACATGACCACATTGTGGTGCTGAGCACAGCTCAAAACTTCAACTTCAGAGCAAAATTCTTGATCACCTTGGGAACTGGCCAACTTATGCTGCTTGACAGCAATTGTCTGGCCATCTGGGAGGACTCCTCGATGAACAGATTCGTACCCGCCTTCAGCCAAATAATTTGCTTGTGAAAACCCTCCTGTGGCAAGCTCCAAATCAGCATATGTGAACCACCTTGGAGGCTTTCCAAAATGTAGGTGCTTTATGCTGACCAATGGAACAGAGTGGAGGGGATCCAAGAGGCCCTGCGTTTGTAGCTATCCAAATAGCAGCACATCTCCGGGCAGAGGTAATTGTTATTACTTTTATGAGTTGCTGATGTTAGTTGAAGTTATGGTTGCTGCCATTTTGATGCTAGTTGATTGTGTTGGTTTGACTGTTTTCTCTGGATGAATGATCGAGAGGGACGCTGTCATGGATGTTCCTGTCACAATTTGATTTTCATGCGATGCTTGATAATCAAGTTTGGCTACAAGAAGTTCAGCAGATAGGGTCTTAGAAGGGCCTGCAGAAACGTGATGAGTGCAAACAAGCCAAAACGGGGGATCGCACACAACTTGCTGATTGCACAATCCGATGGCGATGTAGCTATCCAAAAAGCAGTACATCCCTGGGCAGAGACACTTAAGTCTGTTCCCAGCTTCTAAGTGAGAAGCTCAGCAGATGGGCGGTCTGTTTTCAAGAAGTTCAAATCTGCTTCTTTCAAGAAGTTCAGCAGAGTCACTCAAGTCTGAGGAGGGAGCCATAGGATACAAATCTGGTGAAGACATGAAGATCAAACAGCTTGATACTTTGCTTCCCAACGCATTCTACAGATAGGGAAGGTTACCGAAAAGAACTCTCACTTCAGCGCGTCTCAACAAAAATCATGGTGTTGAAGGAATTTTGGAAGACATAGTTGCTAAGAATCTTACTTGAGCTTTTAGTCTTTTTTGTTGCATTAGCGTTGCTTTTTAGTTATTTTGGGTTTACATTGTAACGAAACATTTTAGTGGAGGAGGACGGCTGCCCAATAAATTTTTTTAAAAAAAAATTAAAAACTTTTAAATGTACAAAATAGGTCCAACACTACAAATCCATGAATCAGCTCATTGTTCTATAGCCCATTCATACTTCATCAATTCACCTCGTCTTCATCGCTGCTCTGATAATTCCTAAGTTCAGCTTGTCCTCAAATGTCAGGGGGCAATCACCGAATCTGCATGCTTGAGGCAAAGATGGGTCTCTTGGCACCAAGCTGCGTACGGATATGAAGGGATGAGTAGATTTCGTTGTCGGAATATGAGCCAAAATTGCACTCTCGCTCTTTCTAAAGTATCATGTGCATCCCATGTAACCTGCTGGAATAGGATAGAATTCCGGTTCTTCCAGAGTTGCCATTGAGCGATTTGCCAGAGGGCTTTCCAAGGCCAAGCGGTCCATGGGTGTGTGACCCTCTGCATGTGCTACTGGAGGGAGTCCAAGGCCGAATCTTGCTGCTGCTGAGGAATAACTTGTTGCCATGTATAGAACTGAGCCATATATTGTTTTGTTACTTCACACATTTAGAAAAGATGTACCTCAGTCTCCTCGTCACCTCCACAGAGGGGGCAACTTATTGTAGGCAATGCCATGCCACGGTGCTGCAAATTGAATCGCGTTGGGAGTCGTCTGTGCAGGAGTCGCCACACGAAGAAGTTAATCTTTGAGGGTATAATTTTATTCCTAGCTCTTTTCGCATCATAACTGTTTATGTGTTCATTCCATTCATCCTGCATGATGTTGTTGTATACTCTTTTAGTAGAATAGATCTGTGCAGTAGTGTCAGCCCATACCCAACGATATGAATCCTGAGTATGTCTATTGATCTACGAAAAGTCAACAAGTAGAGCAGCAAACTGGGATACACCCATGTCGTTGCTGTTCCCATTCCAGTTCCATTGCCAATTCCATGGGTAAGCTTGCTGCCCCTTATCTGCCACTATAGTTGTTTTGTCCCCAGTAATAGCATACAAGTCAGGATATTTTTCAGCCAAGCTCGTGTCACCCAGCCACCTATCTAGCCAGAATAGAGTTTGGTCTTCCTTTCCCACTCTGCTATAGAAATGTTCCTTGAACCAGCAATCTGTTATTATGTGACTTCGCAAGTCAGACCACCAAACTGAAGCGTGTTTGTTAGTTTGTCTTGAAATGATGTGTCTGGTGGTATGTAGGTCCCAATACAAGCTATCCAATTTCTTGTATCCATAGAAAGGAGTCATCCAGCAACGTCATCCTGAAGCCCCATTTAGCTAATAGGGCGGAATTGAATGACTTCAGGTTTTTGACCCCTAATCCTCCATGCTCAATTGGGTAGCACACAATCTTCCAGTTAATCCAGCTAATCCTTTGAGGCCTTTCCACCTTTCCTCCCCACAAGAATTTCCTGAGCAGACTGGTTATCTTTCTCAGAACAGCACAAGGTGCTATATATAGAGAGAAATAGAACAGAGGTATGTTGGTCAATGTAGACTTAAGCAAGATCAATCTTCCACCATAAGAAATGTACTTAGTTTTCCACCCTCCCAGTCTCTTTTCTATATAGATTTCACAAACAGGCTCCCATGTTTGAATTCTTCGAGGGTTAGAACCCACAGATACACCCAAATATGTGAACGAGATGCTTCCTGTTCGGCATTCTAGGAGCCTAGCAAGATTTAGAGTCTCATTGTGCCTCAGATTCATAGAGTAGATTTTGCTTTTGTTGTAAATCACCTTTAATCCTGAGGTAGCCTCAAAAACACGAAGCACCCTCTTGGTTGTTGATGCATCACCCTCTAAGTCTCCCCAAAATGATGGTGTCATCAGGAGCAAGTGATTCTTATCCCTCTATTTCCAATCTATAGCTCTTTAGTGCTCATTAGCCTAATTAGCATCACATTTAATCCTTCACCAACAATTGCAAAGAGCTAAGGAGCATCCTAATGATTCTCCATTTATTTACTAGTCCCAGCGGTAAAAGGACTTTTGTACATACGGATTGGGCGGTTAACATTTGCCAAATTAATCCCACAAAACAAAGGAAAATCTGACAGTTACCATCCTCCTAATCAGCAGTAAAAAAAAATAAAAAGGTAAAAAATAATCACGCGACTTCCGTCGATTGATACTCAGCTTCCACCACACTCTGTTTCTTCGTCCTGCACCAATTCCTCTCGATGAACTCATCAACCGCCTGCCGGAATTCCTCGTTGCTCAGCCTCTCGATCTCCACCGCCTCGATACGCTTCCGGATATCAGTCTCCGATCGCCGGAACTTCGCCTCCTGCCTCACGGCGATATCTCGCCTCAGCTTCTCCGAGTGCATCCTATGAAACTTCTCGATTCGCCTCGACGCCTTACGAATCGTCGCCGCCGCGTCGTTAACCGGTTGCGGCGGCGGAATCTGAACATCCTCTTTATAAACTACAATCTGCTTCTCCTCCGCCTCCTCGCCCCGGTTGTGAATAGCCACCGCCGGCAGTTCTCTGCTCTTGACGTACTCCTCGTAGAAATCCACGCCGCCGGAGACATCGTTCCGGCGACACAGCACGAATAAAGCGACGATTATGGCGTTTCCTATGAGAAAAACGGCGTGGTGGCTGCAGAGGCAAGCAGAGCAGCGAAGCATAATCTCGCCGGCGGCTCGCATAACCGCCGGCACACGGGCGGAAGACCACGAAACCAGGCCGAAAATAAATATGACCTCCGCCACCTGCCGTAACTGAGAAATGCGGCGGAAACGATTGAATCTGGCGACGGCTCTCTGCTTCTGGAACTTTACCGAATCAAAATCCATTTCCATAAACTCAAGAGAAATGAAGAAATCGGCAATATTATTATTATTTATTATTTTCGGGAGAGAAAAGTGTGGGAATTTGTTCTCGGCGCGCTGTCGTTTAAATAGATGGCACCACCATTTTCCAGTCTCCACTGACCAATACCCCCCCGACCCTACATATCATTTTATTTATTTTTAAATATAAATCTGGCTATATTTAAATTTTGATATATAAGTTAACTGAATCGACGTTACAAATTGCATGGATAGGATAACATTATCAATCATGGAATTGTAAAAAATATCTCCAATATATAATGTTGCATTATAAAATATACCCATAGAATAGAATTACAGGATCATACTGTCCACAATTTGGAACACTTGCTAAACATATATTGGGAAAAATAAATATCCTATATTAACTACCTAAACAATTCATACCCACAATAAGTTTACCAAATGAGGCTAAAAAAGATTAGATTCGTGATGGATCCCGTCAAATGGTGGGGACAAATAAAATAATTTGAAGTACAAGTTGGTTACAATATGTAAATATTCGAAGGTTGTATCGAATTTGGGGTGTATTGAATTAGATATATCTAAAATTTTGGGTATTTACGATCATCAAACTTAAAATGCAAGGTCCGTTTTAAAATTTTCTTAAAAAAATTATCGAAGATTCTAGATACATGAGTTTAATATGCAAAACTCGTAAATCAAAGCTTTTTGATCCATTCTGACCACTGAAATCTAATTTCGTGGCAGTTTTCAGTATCATTTTCACACTAGAATTCTGACATTTTTCTTATGCATTAATTTTGTAGGCGGAAAGCAATAAAAAATTTTTTCCCAATAATTAGAAGTAATTAAGTTGCATGGGAAAAAATTGCATGGAGTGGACATGAATTTCTGGTGAAAAGGAAATCCTAAAGGAGAAATAAATTTATTAGAATGAGAAGCAAACAATGCGTGATTTTTTTTCTTTTGAAAAAAAAAAGGGACTTTTTTAAAATCGTAGGCCGTGAAGTCGTGTGGCTGAGCCGAGCTTCTCATAAACTCGTCCAAGTCACGTGCAACTTTCTCCCCTTGCGTTCGTTGCCCCGTCAAAGGGGGTGCTCACGATCACGTGCCTTGTGGGGGCGGGGGATTCCCTTCTGTACCAACTGTACCCAATATACCTGACCCAAACAAATCGAACGCTCGAACTTTTTTTTAAATATTGAAAAAATATATATTTAATAAAACACAATTTTACATATTTACATCCAACGCTCGAACTCATCTTTGTTTTCAGAAAAAATGAAATTAATCTGGAAAAAATGTTTTTTTTATATTCTTTGGTACGTTGGAACTTTCTAAAATCATAATAAATGACTATTTAAACATGCAAAATGTTAGGCTTACCAAATAAAAGTTACAAAATTTTGTTAACTATCAAAACGATGTAATTTGAAGTAGAAATTACAAAATTTGAAAAAATCAATCAAAATAACATATAAAATGTTAGCCTCAACAAATTTTTTTAAAATTTTAAAATGACGTAGTTTTGAAGGTTTACAAAATTTTATGACTATTTGTAAAACTGACAAACATGAGGATACGAGTTTCAAAAAAATCGGCGAATAAGTAGTCCGAACACTAAACTTTTTGTATATCTCTATATTAACGGAGATCAGGAAACGACATCAGAATGCTGCTCTGGTTCATAAATTCATGTCGTTTTATTCTCATTCCTAACCCACTCGATTTTCCTGTCCGAGGGTATACCACGCGCGTGTTTCTTTTCATATTTTTTCATTCGCCCCATATCACAATGGCACTTACTTTGATTACTTTATTATTATTATTATTATATATTATATTATATTTTTTCCTCTTTCTCTTGCAACCTCTAAATTTAAATTTATTCGGCGAACCGCTCATCGTTTGGCGAAACGGAGATTGTCATAATGATCGGCGCGTCGTGCGCTTCCATATGACATGCGGCTTCATATAGTTTCGACGTATTTATTATTTAATTATCTTTCTTTTTTTATAATTCGGGCTAAAATGATCGAATTTTTCCAAAATTTTCTGTAAGTGTTTTTGTGTTTGCCGTGACCTTAGGACACGGGCCATATACTAGTCATATTTTATTTTCAAAGACTAAAAGTTGAATAAGAAATTGTTTGAACGAAGTACGGCGACCATTTTCATCATAAATTTAAATGCCAAAAGATTTCGATTTATGGACAAGCAAGCAATATCAATGTCAGACACGTATTATTCTCCACAACCAACTCAAACCTAATTAATTATTCTGTTGCTCAACTTTCTACTTGAATGGCGTAATCACGTTAATGCTTTTTTATTATTAAAAAATAAAAACAGGCGCAGATCAGAAAATATCATAAGATCGTGGAAAGAAAAATGTGACATTTTTAAGTAACTGCTAACGCTTCTGATTCTCCTTCCGGCCCGTCTGAATCCTCCCGCGGCGGAGGAAATCGTCGCCGATTGAGAATGTTAAGATCAACTCCGGTGAAGTTGGTGTATGGAATGATTGAGGCCTGAGAGGAGTAAAACGATTTACTCAAGCTAACTTCTTAACGGAGGCGGAGGTGAATTTTTTACTGCGGTGAGGGCGATAATGCGGAAGAGCCTATTCAGCCGCAGGTTGATAAGGCAGGGAGCGGCCAAAGCCTCCGGATCGTCGAAGTTTAAGCTACTGATGGTGTGTTCGGTTATGCTCACATTCATCGTGGTCGCCGGTCGTACGGCATCGTGTATGGAGTGGAGGCAACGCGATGTTTCTCGCTCCCAATCTTCAGTTCATCAGTAAGTTGATTCGAAATGATTAGCGTCAATCGATTCCGTGGGTAGTTGCATTATTGATTAGTGAATTGATGTATTGGGCTAGTAAATGCTTTGCCTTCTATTCCTTTCCTGGAAAGTATCGATCGACGTTTTGGGGCTGGTTACATAGCTAGGGATAGTCAAATTACCTTATTCAGTTGACAGTAATCTGGTTGCATTAATTGTATACAATGAAAATTTTGCTATGGTGTGGTGTAGTATAGGGTTAAAAATTGTAAAGGTAATTTTTTTGGTTGTCACAAATCCTTTAAAACAGTGCACAAGGTCTTCACTTTTCCTGTTAGGCTGTTACAGGTTTGCTGGGTTTTGCCACCAAACGAGTCTTCTATCGAAATGAAAATTTCAGACAATTTATATGGTCCTTCAACCAACCATTCACTGTTACAGTTGAAATTTATACCAAATTAGGGGTTAGGGTATGGAGTTAAGGGATTATTGGACTTTCCTTAATTGGCATTTGTGCTGCGCATATCCACAAGAAATTGTTGATTTTTTGTTAATGAGCTCACTCACTATTATTGCAAAACTAATTTATGCAGTTGATGAAGACTCTGGGGATTTCTTCCAGGACTTCAATATATCTATTAATGCCTTTGTTACATCTGTCCATCTCATGTCTGTTAATCCTGTCAGTTTTCCCCCCCTACGGTTTGGTATGTTGGAGCCAAGAACTGATACTAAAGGTGCATGACGTGCAGGAAAGGATATACCTTGCTGATCAACACATGGAAAAGATATGATCTACTTAAGCTTTCGACATCCCATTATGCATCATGCCCTAGACTTGATTCTATTCACGTGGTCTGGAGCGAACCTGACCCTCCTTCAGAACCTCTTGTCAACTTTCTGATGAATGCTATAAAATTGAACTCCAAAGAGGGTCGAGAAATAGAGTTGAAATTTGATATTAATAAGGAAGACAGCCTGAACAACAGATTTAAGGAAATCAAGGATCTGAAGTCGGATGTGGTTTTCTCAATAGATGATGATATTATATTTCCCTGCACGACAGTAGAATTTGCTTTTAGAGTATGGCAAAGTGCACCGGATGCAATGGTAGGATTTGTTCCTCGTGTTCACTGGGTTGATAAATCGGTATGTACATTAGTTCACCTTATTATCCGTCTCTCGAAAATAGGGAAAGACTGGGTTGGTAAACAAACAAAAAATGCATCGATCCTGAACATTCTTATTTCCAGGACAAAGCATCCTCTTTAGTTTGCTTCAAATAGTTTCATCTTGTTTTCTTTATCACGTTGTTATCTTCGGAATATGAACAGTGATTGCTATGCTAATTTGTTCGACCGCTTTGCTCTTTCTTTCTTTTGTCAGAAAGGCAAACAGAGCAACTATATCTATAGTGGATGGTGGTCTGTGTGGTGGACTGGAACATATAGTATGATTCTCTCCAAGGCTGCTTTCTTTCATAAGAAATATCTCAGTATCTACACTCACGAGATGCCATTATCTATTCGAGAATATGTGACAGACAACAGGTTGTTTGTCTAATCATATTTTACTTTACCTCCATTGTCTTTTTCCTTTGTCCTTTCGCTTGCATCCAGCATTTTCACAATCGTCCTTATCTCTTATAGGAATTGTGAAGATATTGCTATGTCTTTCCTTGTCGCAAATGTAACTGGTGCTCCCCCGATTTGGGTGAAAGGTAATATATGCAGTTGACCTTTTCCACACTTCTAAATCGTTTCTCAACTTATTCACTATATTGTTTTTTAGCAATGCATTATTTACTATATTGGTAATCAAGGTTTGAGAAAACGTTGGGCGTTTCCTGTACGCTAGGCGGTGGGCCTCCTAGGCGGTCAGGGCGGTAAGAGCGGTCGCCTAGGCGGCGTACGACCGTCAGCAAATTTAATTTATTTTATTTACATATACTATATTTTAGGCATATTGTCCCTGAGCGCCAGGATAAATTCGGGGAGGCTTGATATTTTTGGCCTCCTAGATGGTGCCTGGGTGGCCAAAACGGCCGAACTCTCGAACAGAGGTAGCTTAAATTCGATCCTCATTTTTCACTATATTGCTAGCTATTGATCCAACACTGGAAGTGTACTAAAACTTTCTATCCCTCACCAATCCCAAAACCACCGAGCACAACCAAGTCCGTTCACCATGTAAAAATTCAAAGAATGACCAAACTTCAATACTCCAGGAAGATATACCCAGATGCTCAATCTTTGTTATGCTGCTCATTTCTTCCTTGTTTTCATCTGTTTTATGCGTTTTCAAGTTGCATCATAAGACATGCCAATTACCGATGTAGTTAACATACTCCCATGCTTATGTAGGTCCTATTTCTGAGATTGGATCCACAGGAATTAGTACCTTGGGAGGCCATACTGAAAGGAGAACAGAGTGCATTAACCGGTTTGTAGCCGAGTACGGGCGAATGCCCTTAGTATACACAACAGTGAAGGCCGTCGATAGCCGTTTTAGCTGGTTTTGGTGATGATGCCATTGTTGATTAGGCCTTCACCTGACAGTTCTTCACTTGCTTAGTTCATTTTTTACATTCTAATTCTTATCTATTCCCACATTTGTGTTGTAGTTGCAGAGAGCTAGCAGCCAGAATAGCTGGGCTGCTGGACTATTGAAACATTATGTACCTGAATCCCATTTAAAGAGTATTTATTAAACTCAATTCATTATTATGGTCTTGTGTTTAATTTATATTTGTCAAATATTCTGATATGATCATACTGTTCGCTCTCCAGTACTCAAGCATTGGGTGCACTGAAAACTACTCTAACCTCTGTAGTCTGTACATTTGATAAAACTCTGGGAAAAACAGGCATCTTCTTCTTTCTCTGCCTCTTCAGTTGCCTCAATTTGCCTCTTCATCTCTTCTTACATCTTAATTTCCCACTCTTAACCCCTATAAAACTCTCCTCTTTTCCTCATTCACCTACACCTTAATTCTACACCCTTCAACATCTGGATCATG
>JAOYMZ010025265.1:0-17569 GCA_025802335.1 Pinguicula primuliflora | reverse complement strand
AACGGACAATCCTAGTGGCTGGAATTGAAAATGAATGTATAATAGTATGTATAACTATATGTCATTGGATCCCTCCCTATATATATATATATATATATATTCACCGAAAATATATCAAATTGTCATCACCATTCTCAAAAAATTAATCTACATATGAACCCTAATTTGGAACAACTATTTATTCTTGTTCATAGTGTTCATCATCCCAAATTGCCTTCACCATCACGAAAAATAATTTAATTTATGCCAGAGTGAGCATGATTTTGGGGAAACATATGCGACTGAGGGACTTTTGGATTCATTTCTTGGTGTTGGTGTCATGGCAACAGTGTTCTAGATGTCGCCACCTAGGTGGCATTTTCTGGTCGTCCGCCCGGGCCACCCAGCCAGAGTTTTTTTGAAAAAAACCATGACCCTGCCGTGCGAGTGGGAGCCTAGGCGCCTTGGGCGGCAGCCAAGGTGCCCTGGGCGGCCGCCAAGGTGCCCTGGGCGGCATTCAGCTACTCTGCGTTCACTTTCCTACTTCTCGAACTCTACATGACACAGAGTAATTGGGAAGCTAATAAGAAGTAAAGATTAGTTCACTTCCATATCTGGCAATCCTCGCATCGGCAAAGCAGCAGATCAATCAATTGGGTAAAATGGATACACTTATACCTGGAGGTTAAAAATGGAGTGCTTGGTCTTAAAGATCTTAGCATTAATAAAGCATTGCTGGCCAAATGGATCTAGCATTGGCGGACAAAAAGGAAGAGCCTATGGGTCCAAGTAATCATACTTTGACCATGGAGACTCAATGACTAAACTACAGCTGCTAATCTTGCCTAACCATGCTTCGAAGCTTTGGGTTGATATATGGCAAGTTGCGGCCACACAAACTTGGTTCTGCAACAAACTATAACTGAATCAAAATTCGGGCAGTGAGGGCTTGTTTTGGAAAACAAACTGGACAGGCTCAGGTACGTTTGCAATTTTGTTTAGTGATTTCTATAGGCTAACATTGGATGTCAATACTAGAGTGAGCGTAATGGTCGCGACGGAAGGAGAAGTGCAGTTTCGCAGAGCATTAAGAACATGGGAGATTGAGAAGCTGCTCATTCTTAAAGGCCAGGCTGTTGAAGCTACATTCAACGGTGAAGAGGAAGAAGATACATGTAGATGCCTATTCATTAGGGATGACAATGGCGCGGGGCAGGTCAGAGCCGCCTCAGACCTGCCCTGCTGGTCCAGGGGGTAAACCAAGACCCGCCCCACCACGGTGGCGGGGCGACCCAGACCGTCCGCCCCGTAGATACTAGGTCGGTGGGTCGGGTCGGGATAAATCCGGCCCATACCCGAAAATACTTACTTTTTATTAATATTGCAAAAAATATGTGTTTAAAGTATTAAAAAACTATAAATAAAAAATATTTATATATTAATTAAGGGACGGGACGGGTCATCCACCCCTGCCCTAGACCCGTCTACAGGGCGGGTCATTATATATATATATGTGATTATCCCATATGACGAGTATGTTATTATTTGATATATATATTTTTGGCATATCGGACTTGCCCATATGGCGGGTCTTATAGCCCATATATGTCATCGAGCCCATATGGTTGGTCTCGAGTATACGGGTGCATATGTGGAGATATATATTTGGAATGTGGGTATAATCCTCAAAACCCTGAAATCAAGGTATTGGACTCCCCCCACTTTTTTTCATTTATACTTAAGTTTCTCATGTTGTATAACCGGTATGGGACATTGATATGTTCATTTCAACACAAACATTCTCTTGGAGGCTAATGCAGGATAGGATACCATCAATAAGCAACCTTAAAAGGAGAGGTACTCAAATTGAGGAGGCTGTTAGCAGTTGTGTACGGTGTGGTCTCAGAGAGGAATCTTCAGATCACTTATTCATCACGTGTAGCCATGCCATGGAAACATGGGAAACAATCTATAATTGGATGGGGAACAGCAAAGTGAAGTTCATCAGCATTACTACTCACTCGTTCATGGGCTGCATCATAGGATAGCAAAGGAAATTAATTGCGAAAGCAATATGTTAAGCAGTGACATGGCTCCGCTGGAAAGAGAGAAATCATGTTAGGGTTTATGACGGGGTCCAGCCAACTTGATCGAAACGCTTAAGCTTACAACTCGGTACTGGCTCCATGTTGCAAATATGAGACCCCAGATTATGACGCTGAATGACTGGGTCAGCAATCCTTGTGTGGCAATGTCGCTGTCTTCTGTTCAAGTATTTGATGTACACTAGTTAGAGTTGCGACAAAAGAGTTCAGTGAGTGTGTAGGATACTATTTAGTGCCTTGCTCACAGTGATGTAAATGATACTTCGTAAATATTCATTTATGCAATGGAGTCAATTACCCATAAAAAAGTTCACTTCCATATCTTAATTAATTTTCACACACACATAATGTTGGTGTGTGTGCTCACAAGGCATGGGTGTGTTTTGAGCGCAAAATGTGGATGTGTTATAGCATGTGTTAGAAATTGGGCTACATTTTTAGAATGGGAAGTAAGTATTGAATAGTATTTTTTGGGTTTAGGGTTTAGGTTAATAAAGATAAAAATTATTTTAATAATATTAATTATAATTGTTTAATTTTTTATTTTGTAAGACAATAATTATATAATTTTTTTGTATGTCTTTCTTTATTCGATTCTTTTTCTATATTTATTATCGTTTGGAGAAGTGCTACACTTATCAAATATTTGTATACGAAATATGGTACACAAATTTTTTTACTATTCCGATGGATGATTTTGGAACTAATCATGGATTTTGAATGCACCGACAAACATAGAATTCTAAAAAGATGAATTTAAAATACTAAAAGCTTAACCGAAAGTTTTTGATCACTTTGAGAAACCAAAATTAAAATTATAGATAGATTCCGGTGTCTTCTCCTTACAGACTCCATAATCGATTATTTTAATGGTGATCAATAATGTCCGAAGGTTTTTGCATACCTAACAATTTTTTTCGATAAATGGAATATTAATTTTGTAGGTATTGTATGCATAAAGGACATAAGTGCCAAAAATAATTATTTTTATGTTATTTTTCTTTTTAATTTTTTCGATAAATGGAATATTAATTTTGTAGGTGTGGTTGGTTGTTGTTGTTTAACAACTCTTGAACAACTCTTTTTTTTTCTAATTTTGTCGAATTTCAACATCAAAAATGCTGCATAGTTGATTAACTGATTGTTTTTTTGAGCAAGTTAACAAAATTAAAATATGTTTGAGTGTCCTCTGTTGGGGATTGAAATTAAAATCATCTTCAGAGTTTTGAAATGTTCTTCTCGGCACATCTAAAATTAATGGGTGACACTTTCAACATTAGTGGGTAGATAGAAAGTTCAATTTTGTTTTCATTTTCTTCGGGATTAGAACTGAAGTTGGATTTTGTTTAGTGGTCAAAATTGGTTACTTGATTCCTTAACTTTCTTTCATGCGATTACTTGGTTACTAAAATTGATTAAATTTTTAGCTTTTATCTTTTTTTTTTTTAAATATTCAAATTATCTTGCTTCATTGATTCTTTAAACTCTCTTTCATACGGTTACTTGAATCCTTAAACTCTCTATCCAGTTATCTAGCTTCATTGATGCATTTATAAGCAGCCGGGACTGTATGAATCCATTAATTCAATTTGTTTCAGATTATTCTAATTGGCTTATGTCAAAAAAATTGGCTTATGTCATGGTATTGTATGGTCATGTCTTTACTATTAGTTTATTTTAGTACAGTAAAATCTCATTTTTTAAAATGAAAAGATTGTTTCAGAATCTTTCTTTATTGCCTTAGCTTGAGCCTTCAAATTTTTGACAAATATTACAGATAATATGGAATTTGATTTAGACCATCATCGTAAATTACATAACATGAAATTTGGGAACTGTGCTTCCGCTGCTGAAAATTCTGACTTCGCCACTGTGCGTGTGCCAAGTTAATGTTAAGTCAGCTCTCAACTTACAATTGAAAGTAAACGGAGCATAAAAAATTCTATCAAGAATTTCACAAAAACATGAAGTGACAACACTCATTCCGTAAATGGTTGGGGCCAACCAATATTCCCGTGAAAATTTTACTATACTATTTTAGGATATAAAATTCCATGTAGTTTGACATTGTCTAAGTAATTAATTGGATGAATGTTTTTTTTGTAGGTAATGTGTATTGTATTAAATAAAATGTATGTACATATTTAAATAAAATGGACGGATGTGTTTCGGCAGGTTTGCATTTTACATCTTTGACAATTGGCTTCTATCAACATGAAACCCGTGAAATCTTTTAAAAATTTGTAAAGATATCAACAGGCCAAGAGCGCAAGGTGAGCCTTCGAACATGGAGACAAATTATTATGACCTCTTCTGCTTTGCTAAAAAAAAGGAATATTCGGCGTACTTTATTTTTTATACAAAATTAAGTACGCAATACAAAATGACATTATTTTATTTAAAAAACGTACACTTTATGACTCGTTTTGTGCTGTGTGCATAATTTTGTATAAAAGATTACACTTGGCATTTGTGAAAAAAAAAAATGTATATGACATTTTCCATTGCACTTGTTGGATGATTTGGAATGGAAGAATATCAAGTGCCCTTCAATCTCAAGAGGAGACTGGCAGGTGATGATAAATAAACATGGACATGTAAGAATTATAAGTCAATTTCATGGCACAATTTCCTTGTTTTTTTTAGCAAAGCAAGTTTAATGATTTCATTAATTTAAAATTTATGTACAGTCTATATACACTCATTCCTGACTCTCTTGGTTCTAGACAAAATCTATCATGTGGATTGATGTTGCCTCTCTTTTGCCCAATCTGTTGCTGTGTAGCCTTGGAAGATGTTTTTGGCCCTTCCCAATTCCCGGGGATTTGAATTTAATCGGAGTGAGCATCTCGTGAATTTCAGGCCTGTGCTTCTGAAATTTGAGTTTGCTTCTGCTCAACCAAATTTCCCAAAGAGTAGCCAATTTCAGGCCTGTGCACAATTTCTTTGTTGAATCACTGATATTTATACTCAATGGGAGTGGCACGTTTCACCATTATATCTCACTTTTTTGAGGATGGAAAGAACCATGGGAAAGCACTATATGTACATGTAAGAATTCATGGCCAAGAATTAGGATTCTGGGCTAACCTCATATAATTTTTTATCAAAGATCAGCAGAGGAGCAAAACATGTTCAGAAATCATAATCTATGTCAGAGGCATTTTGTCCGGTGGATCGTCTCAGTAACCGCCCTTGCTCGTTGTACTGATCGAGATTCTCGCATGGCGCAGGAAAGACGGATCCAATGACCCGACCCTGAACGAAAGCACACTGAAAAATGTGCTTCTTCTTGTATGTGATTCCCACAGACATGTCCTGGAAAGTGATGCCCCTCAATGGGATCTCTGAACTGCCATGAATACGAACCGGAACCCGCACGCCTTCTCCATGTATGGAAGTGTACGTTATACCATCCACTGTTGGAGCTGCATTAGGGTTGAAACCTTCATCTGGGTGCTCATTGTAGTCTGTCTTGATTACAATGCCCACGCGGACGTTTTCGAAAGTGAGGTTTCTGTAAGTTATTTGTTTGACGTATCCTCCCCTCCCGGGTGCAGTCTTGATTCGAACTGCTCTCCTCGAGTTCCATACATGGATGTTCTCTATGGTGATGTTGGATACACCTCCTGACATTTCACTGCCTATTGATATGCCCGCACTGTTGTGGAGGAAAATAGGTGGCAGTATGTGATAAAGGAAATCTATTGAGGAAACATTGATGAAAATACGATGCATGAATCAAACCCAAGTAGCTCAACTGGTGAGCTGTGTACCTTCAAACGTGGAGGTACAGAGTTCGACACTTTTGCCTATCCAAAAAAAAATGATGCATGAATATGATATAATTATAGATGTTGTCTAAATAGAGTTTGGACTCAGCACAAGAGAATCAATCACCTGCTTGTAAAATTTGCAGAAGTCATGTGATAGAATAGAAACATCATGAGCCACATATTCTCTCCAAAATAGATGGACTGAAATAGTGTGCTCACCTGACCATGGAGCGGACGACAAGATTCCGAATAAGTATGTTTATTGAAGGACGTCCATAAGAGATGCCATATTGATCCCAACCACTCTTTATGGCAACGCCATCATCTCCAACGCTTATGTAACAGTTCTCAATCACCATGTCCTCACACGAATCTGTTCATCTAAATCGATTAGCTGATTCGGAGAAACTGAACACGAGATGAACTAGGCTACGCATAATCGTAAAATTCAAACCGCAAAACAGATTTATCACCACGTCTAACATTTTTCCTCATATCATTTATACCAGAACATCACTAGGAAATCTTGAAAAGCCTCACCAGGATCTATGCCATCAGTATTTGGAGCTTGAAAGATGGGAGCAAGGATGGTTAAATTCCTTATTGTCACATTCTTGCAGTCATAAGGATGAAGTGTCCAGAAAGGCGAATCGCGGAATGTTATATTTGATATCACAATGTCACTAGACCACATAATCTGCACGAGTGGTCCTCTGGTGTGATTCAGAAGTTTCCTTCGATACTTTTTCCACCATGTTTGACCCTGGCCATTGATAGTGCCATTATAGCCTGTTGAAAGAATTGTAGTCCGTATTCAGATTAGAAGATATCAACTCTGTTATACATACAAATGAACAATGATTACAAGCAGACCTGTAATCACAATATCTCTGAGATTTTGTCCATGGATTAAACTTCCGTACCGCGGTCCTGGATGCTCTCTCCCGTATCCATAAGAAGGCAACGGAGGCAGCAGAGGCCAATAATTCTCATCCTACATAAAATTATGATGAGAAAACAAGGACGAATATGAGGAATGAACAGAAAGGGTTGAACCATGTCTGACCAACATTCAAAGATGTAACAACATATGCAGCAATTCCTTTGAATTTCATTATTGAGAATTCAGTCCTGTGTCATAGTCATAGGATGAACAGACAATGAGACATCTTTGATTCAAATCTTTTTTCATGATTTTCCTATTTGTTCGACCTTAAATCTCTGTCCAAGATATTCATAAGAAACATATTGGCATGATAAAATAAAGCAATTACGCATACGGTATACCCCAGACGAGCCCCTTATCTACCTTATTCACATAATAAAAAAACAGAATCTAGAAAGACATAGAAACACCGTGCAGAAGAAAAGCATACAGACAAAAATACGCATGACAGCAAAACACAAAAATCTTGGAAAAGTTCGATTCCTATGTTTGCCTGAAAGTGAAGCAAATTTCATATCCATTCATCATTTGCTAAAAGCTTCATACCCAGTGTTGAAAGGAGAATATTGGAAAGTATACATCACTTAAATTTGAAAACTTTCACTACAAAGTGCAAGAATAAACTCGAAAAACAGCAAAAATTTCACTTCAATCTATCAGCAGTTTATTTCATCTCATTGGTAAATCAATGAATCTCCAATAACTAGCTGAAAAATGCCGTTTCCAATTCGTATAAGGAAATTATATAATCAATGCTTAGTATCACCCACGAAAATCAGCACAATATCGAATAGCAAGAACAAGCCAAAATCTTCAACATGCCACATTGATTGCTTTGAATCAAAAATTAAATGCTCACATCGATTCCAAGTATAACTGCTCCTTCAGCAAGAAACAGAGTCATATGACTCGTAAGATTGAACGGCGCAGTAAGCCAATACCCCGGTGGTACATTAAGCTGTCCACCCCCTTGATTCCTGAGCCTCGAAATGGCCCTAATCGCATCCTCAAACGCTGCAGTATTGAGGGTTACCCCATCCCCCACTCCCCCAAATTCCGTCAAGTTAAACGCCACGGGTCGTAGCTTCGGCAGCTGCCTCGGCGGCGGTGGAAATTCCCGCCGGAAAATCAAGAGGCCATTTAACGCAGCTTCTCGCTGCCAGTAAAAAACGATGAAAAAGAATACCACCCAGAAACCGAAAAGGATTAACTTCTGAGAAGATGAGAATGTTGAGGACGATGGGATCCAATGTCGAAGGTGAAGAACACTGGAAGGAACCGCCGTTTCCACCATTTAATCGCGGCCGGAATGGAGATCGAGAGACGTTAAAGTAAAACCGAGATGATGCATGTGAATAAATATATGGAAATTCTTGAATCTAACAAAGAGTAATCGCGTAATGGTTGTTGAGAAATGGGGTTGTCGGGTGCCAATCAACGTGAAAGTTGAGTCGGGGTGTTTGAGAGTTGGCTGGCAATGGCGGAGTAAATCTCAAGTGAAGTGCTAAATCGGTGAGGACTTTTGTTATTTATTAATTTGAACAGAATGGTGACCTAACATAAAACTGGAAAATTGCTCGCATAGATTAATAGATATGAGCTATCAGAAAAGTGTTGGAAACTGAGCGGAAATCAAGCTGGCCTCACCTAAAAACGAAGGAGAATCGATTACGATGGAAATCCGAGTAATTTGCGATCATTTTTTGACTGCCTCTCCTCCTGCTCCTCTTGCTTAAGACAAGTCTGTCTATCACCGGAAAACAAACAAGATTGACAATGTTTTGGGTCGGATTTCCACCACCACTGTAATCAGGGAAGCCATACCTTATGTTTCAGCTCGGTTTGGGTCGCATATACCGAGTCTCCTTATCTTCCCACTGTCTAGGGCTGTAAACGAACAGAATTATTCGCAAACATGCTTGTATTCGGTTCGTTAAAAGCTCGTTCATTCGATTCGAACTCGAGCCCGAACTTGAGTTCGCGAACAGGCTTAACATTTACATCCCTACCACTGTCCAGGCATGTATGGATACGAGCTTATGTGGACGCGAAATCTATACAATTGGACGATGGCGTCCGCATTAAATACACTAGATAGCCACACCAAAACTCAACTAATTTAGAATACAAATAATTGTTGAGTAATTTTTCTGAATTATATTATCAATTAATAAGATTCAAATCGAGACATTGAATGCACAAAATATCATTAACGAACTAGAATAAAAATTATATGTAGTAAGATCAAAGTTCAACATTAAAACCTATATGATCAAAGTTCAACATTAACTCCTCTACTTTCCTAGTAGAGGAGTTAGACAAGGAAATCCCATATCCTCTTTTCTATTCTTGTTTGTAGCTGAGGGATTTTCAAGTATGATCAGACGAGCAGTGGAGCGTGACTTCCTAGAACCTACGTTGATAGGAGAAAATAACATTATCTTGAGCCATCTGCAATTTGCAGATGACACGATCTTTTTTGGCAAAGCCTCGTGGAAAAAATCAAAGCTTTCAAGGCTATATTGAGAAATTTTGAACATCTATCAGGTATGAAAATCAACTTCTCCAAGAGCAGGCTAATCGGTTTAAATGTGGAGGATCAACTACTACGGGAAATGGCCTCCTATTTGAACTGCACGATCATCACTATCCCATTCATATACTTGGGGCTCCCTGTTGGGGTTAATTCAAGCAAGCAGAGTACTTGGAAACCTGTTCTTGAAAGGTTTCAAAAGCGACTCATGAGAAGGGAAAACAAAACACTATCTATAGGAGGTAAGGTGGCACTCATTAAAGCTGTGCTCTCGGCTCTTCCAACTTACTATTTCTCTTATCTAAGAGCCCCTAGTACTGTCTTGAACCAAATAGAACAGTTAGCTAGATCCTTTTTCTGGGGCGAGAGTCCAGGTAACAGAAAAACTAAATGGATCCCCTGGAACAAAATCACAACATCCAAAGCACAAGGAGGTTTGGGTATAAAAAATCTTAACCATTTCAATAAAGCTATGTTGGGCAGGTGAGGTAGACAGATCCTGAAGGACAAGGAAGACTTTTGGAAGACAATCACAAGATCAATCTATGGACAAAGAGGAAGACTACGGATTGGGGCATTGCACGAGCTTAAGGAAGTCTCATCCCAGCTGCCGAGAAGAGGTAGAAGGAGAGGGCCAAGATCCTTTTCAACCTGGTGGAATGACATCCAACAAGTACTCTCGGAAGACTGGTTCCAAAACCAATGGAAAATTCAACTTGGAAATGGAAAGAACATACTCTTCTGGGATGACATTTGGCTAGAAAACTCAACACTACGCTCTATGTTCCCAGCTCTATACTCAAAGGCAAACAAAAAGGACGAAACAATAGCAGATCATGGAAGCTGGAATGATGGTACCTGGACCTGGAACTTGACATGGAGAAGGAACCTAAACGACATGGAAGAACAACAATCAAGTGCCCTCTTATCATTCATCTCTAACACAGTTTTGCAGGAATTCACAAAAGATTGCTGGAAGCCCAAGATACTCTCACAATCATCATATCAAGTCAATACAAGCTACAACACCATCCAACAAGAACAGGCAACAATTTTCAATGAAAACCAAATAGAAACTCTCAACCAGGTTTGGAACAAATACCTGCCAGCCAAGATATCAATACACCTCTGGCGAATGCTACAAGAAGGCTTGCCAACAAAATCAAATCTACACCGAATTCGAGTGATCAGAGACTTCACCAATACATTATGCAACTTTTGCAACAGAAGCCAAGAAACAAATTTTCTTCTCTTCTTCGAATGTGAAATAATTACCAGATTATGGCAGAGACTATGCGCGTGGTTAAACCTGACGAACTACCAATTTGGAGGACTTACCACGCAACAATTCATGGACAAAAAGCCGCGGGAAATCTCAGCAGAAGCCTGGTACTGTATCTGGGCTGCGACTATCTGGGAGGTGTGGAAAATGTGAAACACCATCCAATTCACTGGAACACGGAAGGATGAACTCCAAATGCTACATGAAATTCAACACAGCCTCCGGCTCTAGTTTACGGCAGCGACGACGATCACTCGTACCCTCTCTTCTCTCACAATTGGAGACTGGTATGCGAATTCCCTCCCCTGCTTGCAGCTAATAGCTTGAGGGATTTTCAGAAAGTCCAACTTTTTTTATTCTTTCTCCAGTTTTTGAGCGAACGTGGATGCTAGGAGGAGAAAATTGTAAATACACGTGTGTAAATATCTTTTAATATATAAAATACCTTTTAAATTGTCAAAAAAAAAGTCAACATTAAAAGGCCAAATGCCAATACAAATGAATATTAAAGATGATATGTAATCAAGGTTCTAGAAGTCGTAGGTGTTCCTAGGTGTTGGGCATATGGTTAGCAATTTGGGTCCACCCTCACGGGTTGACCCCGAGCCTACCCGGTGCATGGCGGATCCGATCCGCCACATGGGGGTGGTAGTGGTGGGAGTGTGCGCCCCGCCCTGCCCTTTATACTTATTTATATGTATTTTTATATTTAATATAATATTTATTAAATTTATTTTACTCTGGTGACCAAAGTTTGGTCCATGCTTAACCAAAAAAAAGGAAGTAGATATGATTTAAAGGTTTAGGAAAATAGATTTTTTTTTTCTAATTTTAATTTTTTTTTCAAGATTAATTAATTTCTTAAAGGTTTGGATGCACGGGTCGGGGCAAGTGGGTGGTGGGGTAGGTCCGGGTCCATATTTGGGAGGTCGGAGCAGGTCTGGGGCAGTCTTAACCCACCTCATCCACGCCCTATTGTCATCCCTAGTTAAGCGCCCTCAGGGGAGCCTAGCCACCAGAAATTTAAAAAAAATTATTTTCCTCATTGGTAAAGACCCTTCCCGAGAGCGTTGGGGAGCTCGCTAATGCGCTTGGGAGCCCAAGCGTTGGGGACCTCCCCAACTCCCCAAGAACGGTTGATTTGGGTCGAACTGGATGCCCAGGCGGCCAGAACGGCCACCCCTCCGCCCCTGGCTGCCCAATCACAGCGCCCAGGTGGTGTTTAGGAGGCCGACCATTTTCGGCCACCTAGGTGGTCGAAACGACCGTCTTCTCGAACACTGTATGTAATGAGTATATAATATCATAATCTTAATCTGGTACTGTATAAAACAATGAAGGATTAATGATTTCATAATGATTGATTAATTATGTATCATTCAACACAAAGTTAAATAAAAAAAACAAGAAGTTAAATGAAGAAGATATGATTGCATAAAATTTTGGCAAATAATTCATGATGCAAAAAATGATTTTGGCTCTAAATGATGTTCACAACAATTGAATATAGTGATATAATGATTAGTTGAATAATAATTACCTTACAAACTTTTTTTTCCCGATTGATTGGTATTAGATTTCACTAACAATCAGGAATGTTACAAAATACAAGATTCATATACAAGGGAAGAAGAGAATCAGATCTCCTATTATAATTCAAATAAAGGAGCAGGTTGCCACAACCAGTCATTCCGAGTGTATGAGCTTGGCTGGAGTTTTCTTGCATCTAACCAAAACCAGAGTTGCATTTTGATCTGCTAAAGTATATCCGGCCATCCCCATCATCAAACCTTACACAATTTCGCTCCTTCCATATGTACCTAGCCATAGCCTGCCAAGACGCCTATGCCACCTGTTTCCAAACTTTCCCATTGAATAACTGGACAAATGCACAGTAACGAGAAGGAATATGATCATGAGGTTTGACTGTGATATCCATCCATTCTGCAATTTCCTACCAAATTTCAATCGCATGTGTGCGTGAACAGATCAGATGAATAGCAGATTCTTCTGCCACGCCGCACCATACACGTCTTCCAGCTGCTGGTTGTATGCGTATCCCTCGAACTTGGAGCTTGTCCACAGTTGCAATCCTATCCTGCATAAGTCTCCAAGTGATCACTTGAATTCTATATGGGGCAAGTTTCCGACCATTGCCAGGGAGGTTCTGGAGTCAGCTGAAGATGGATTGGTTGCTGAGAAAAGGATTCCATATACTGAGGAGACGAAATATGATCCGGTTGCTTCTCCTTGCCAAAATCATCTATATTGTCCCGCTGAGAGAGTTGCCACAGATGGATTGATCAGGTGTAGCATTTGAGAGATTCTGTCTTCCTCCCAGGATCTTAGAGAACGACAAAAGGTCAGCATGGAGCGAGTACAAGAAGCTTCTCCTTGGATGATGTGATGCACTGTGAGGTTCTTTTGAGTAGATAAGGTGTATAAGTCACTGAACAGGGTGGCTAGAGTTCCTTCAGTGTACCAGTTCATTCTCCAGAATAAAGCCTCGGCTCTTGATCGTAGTTGAAGCCGAATTTGATTTTTGAACCATCCTTCGTGAGCCACTTGCAACCAGATATCCTTCCATACTTTTGAAGTGTTGTGAGGTAACGCGAGAACGAATATTTCGATCATTCTATCCTCCTGTTTGATATACTTCGAACGAATGACTAAGCTCCATAAGCTGTCTAATTCCACCTTGAGCCTCCAAACCCATTTCCCTAACAAGGCGATATTCATCTGACGAATGTCCCTGATTCCAACTCCACCAGATTGTTTGTCTACACATAAATGTAACCACTTAATCCAATGGACTGATCTCTGTACTCCTGCTTTGTTCTGCCATAGGAAGCGGGTGAAGATAGCTGTGATCTTCTTAGCTACCTGCATAGGCATAAAAAACACAGACAAATAGTAAACTGTTATGTTAGTTAAGGTTGCCTTCAGCAGTGTTGTTCACCCTCAAAAGATAAAAATTTATTCTCCCAACAAAAAAGCTTATTGTGCAGTTGATCAGTGAGGGCCTTCCAAGCTTGTTTCCATGCTGGATTAGCCCCACCGGAAGGCCGAGGTAAATGAATGGAAGACTGTCACTCAGACAACGTAATGCTTCTACAAAGGAAAGAAGTCAAGGAGTAGTGATGTTGATCTCATAGATTTTACTCTTGAGAAAATTCACCGAAAGCCCAAAGAGAATTTCGAATGTGTGTAGGATACACTTCATAGTTTGCACATTCTTCTCAGCCCCTGCAACAATGAGCAAAGTGTCTCTGCAGCTTGCAGATTAGACACCATAGTTTTTTCTACGATAGCCCCCTCTAGAAGGTTCAGGTTTATTGCTTGTACGAGCAGTAGATGTAAACCTTCTACCACAAGAGGAAACAGCAAAGGGATTGATGGATCGCCCTGCCTGAGACCTCTCCTTAACAAGAATTCCCCAGATCTTAAACCATAAACGAGCACAGCTGCACGAGCAGTTGTGATGCAATCTTGTATACATCCACACCATTTATCAGAAAAACCAAGTTTGCGCAACATCTTATCAAAGACTTTTGTAAAATCAGCTTTAAACATAATTAAAGGTCTCTTATTCCGCTTATAAGAGTGAACCACCTCATTCGCAACCAAAATACCATCTAAGATTTGTCGCCCCTTTAAGAATCCTGTTTAATTTCTAGAGATGAGCCTTACTAGCACTGAACTGAATCAAGCTGCAAAAATCTTTGCCAACAACTTAGGCCCCGTTTACTGCATGAGATCCGGTGTGATTAGGATAGTTATTGCTTTTCGTAACTACTTTCGAAACTGTTTACTTCTATTTTGATTCGGAGCATTTTTTTGGTCAAACTACCCTAATCAACCACATTTTCCGTACAGGTGGATTCAGATCGTTAAGTGTATCCCTCAAAACATGTGTGATTTGGGGAGTTGAAGAAATATTTTCGTCGCTCAAGTCTAAAACACCCTCGAGACTTCATTACACCAAAACAGTCGACCCTGGTTTTCTTCTCCCGCTCGTCGCTGAAAAATCATCCACCAACAGAGAACCCTAGTTCTCCACCTCCAGGAATTTTGCCCACAATCAAACATTCTCATCCGAACATGATGCCACGGAAGGTAAATCACTTAACCCTAGTTCTGTGTTTTCTCGAACACCCAATTTATGGAAGATTTGCATGAACACTTGTTCGTTACTTAACAAATTCGTACTTAATTTGGCAAATTTCTCGCCTTTCTGTTGAAATTTATTCCGTAAATTACTGCATTTGCGTGGTTTGCCGAAACTTGTTTGTTCTTTTAGTATCGTTGTTGGGGTAACAAGTTCGTTGTTTGTTCCCCTTATACTATATCATTTTGTGGCTTAATTCAGTATTCAGTATCGTTTTGTAGCTTATGATATTCAGTATCATTTTGGGTGTGAGATCTATTCAGTATTGTTTTTTGTGATTTCTTTCTAAATTTTGTCTGCAATTTGCAGGTGAAAAAAGGAAGCTTTAAAACTCCTAGAGGCAAAGGTAAAGCAGTTGCGCCTGCAGAATAACCTGACTCAATTGAGGTATGCCTGAGTTCGGAGCCTGACGTCTAAAATAACTCCCCGTACGTGCTTGGAAGGTGGCCGAGGTCAAACGTGGATAATATTGTTGACCCTTTAGATATCAGATTTGAGTATGCTACAGCAAACAGTGAACTAGTTGAGGCTGAGGAAGAACAGCAGGATGAAAGCCCCACAAAAGCCACTGAAAACAACATCAATAGCCAAAGTGTAGCTGAAGGTCCAAGTGTAGCTGAAGCTCCAAGTGTAGCTGAAGGTCCAAGTCGAGGGATAGCCAAGGCTAAGGGGAAGAAGCGTGTCTAGCTAAAATCTGAGAAAGATGCGTTGATAGATTCTGCAAAGCAGCTTGTAATGGAAGGAATGCGGAGTTAAGGAGGTTTCAAGCCTAGTTTACTTATTTCATGCACTGAACGAATTTGCAGGAGAGTCCCAGGAAGTAGTATTATGCCTAATCCACATGTGAAATCAAAACTTCACATGTGGAAGAAGACCTATGACCTTCTCACGTACTTTATAGACATAAGCGGGGTTTCAGTTGACCCCACGGTGCATCAAGTTATTGTGGAGGACGCTTCAAGGTGGGGTGGAATCATCAGGGTATGCTTTTGTGTAGCTTATGTAGCTTATGTTTCTGTAGTTTATGTTTATATTTATGTTTATAGATCAATCTAGACTTCAGGGCTCTAAGGCAAAACAATTTCCCCTATACGACGATTGGTGTGAAATTTTTGGAAAGGACAGGGCAACAGGGGGGTATGTCAGGGACTCCGGTGACATTGCGGAGACGGATGACACGGTCGAAGAGTCTGATGAGGTGCGCGGTAATGAAGATGGTGCTCTTAGGGCTAAGAGGAACAGAGGGAAACGTCCCATGACAATGGAGGAGGAGAAGACCAAGTGCTACTCAGAGATTAGGTCGTTTGTCCACACCCTACAGATTCCCATGGATCCACCTTTGGATATAGCGAAGCGGCTGATGGAGGAGCTGAAGCCCTTTGAAAATATCTATAACTTATGGACGCAGAGTGCTATCGTATCCCACCTCCTCGACAACATTTCTTCCCATCAGATTTGGATGATTCTAGAGGCAGACACACGTGAAGAGTGGCTTGCATATCTCGTCAACTAAATCAATTGCGAAAAGAAGAAGATGCCCCCAAAGGGAAAGGGAAGGGGGAAGTGAACTTTTGACAAACTTGCTTGCTGTTGAATGCGTGTTTTGGGTACTCATCTTTGAACTTGTCTTGTTGCATTTTTTACTTGCGTAGATCCCCTGATTTTTGGGCATGAACATTTTGAAGCTGTGGTACGAACTGTTGAAGATGAATTTGGTACCAACTGTGGTTCTGGTATGAACATTTTGAAGCTTGAAATGCAAAACAGGGGTTTCAGTTCTGTGTTTTTTGGGTATTCGGTTCTGTATTTTTTGGGTATTCTGGTTTGTTTTCTTGAAATCTTGTTTACATCGATTGAAATTGATAACATGTGGATAGAGATTGTATTTCGAAACAGGGGTATTTTAGCCTTTTCACCGCCATTTAACTGTTTTATCAACCTGAATCCACCTCAAAGTAAGCACACGAAGCCATAACTAACTCTATCAAAATCAACACCGAAAATATGTTTACTGCATTTGACATTGATTTGGCTAACTACCCTAATCAAAATCCACCTGAAAACGATTTTTGGACAGTAAATGGGGCCTTATGGTTTCTAAAATGCAACTAAAACATGTAAAGGGCTATTGCTCCCCGGCAATGACGCCAAAAACTTGACAGGCGTGCAAAATGTACACGGTCAAATTATAATACATGATCCACGAGGAGTAAGGTCAATACATGTTTTGAGCAAAACAGTTTCCATAAGATAGTAGTCAGTTCAGGAGTGCGTATCTTGTAGATGAATAATCAGAATGGGGTGAAACCAATTTCATTAGAAAGCTAAGGAAACAAGGTTTAAAAGCGGACAACTAAAGCTAAATCGCAATAGATCAGGAGATAAATCAACTTTTAGGAGACTGATCAAAAGCTGCAGTATATCACTTAAACTCTCATGCTTCAATCTCAACATCAGATCTATCTATCATGCATTTCTAATCCATCCTACCACCAAACTCAAGTATAACTGGGCCTCTTCCGAGGTATACCAGTTATTCTGTCATTCACACAGGGCATTTTGACTTTACAGCCTCACCTCCATACATGAAAGGGAAGAAAAGATCAATTGAACCGTTTGTTTGAATATGGTACCTAAATCTAGGGTTCATTGATAAGCACCTAATTAGGGCTTATTTCATGCTACATTTTAGTCTATTTCATCCCCTAAACACCAAGATTTAAGCTCAAAACATGCACTTTTCCACTATCTTATGAATTCAGGTACTAGATTTTATGTTG
>JAOYMZ010025254.1:0-11683 GCA_025802335.1 Pinguicula primuliflora | reverse complement strand
TTTGCTTCATCTTCTTAGAATAAGAGGATTGATATTTATTATTTTGAGATTGTTAAAGAAAAACATTGCCCAAATAATCTTCATTTGGTATATTTCTGATTTTGATATTTGAAACATGATGCTTGATTCGACTTGGATGGCTTTTTAATGCTGTTGCAAATTGTGGACTTCCAATTTCAGATAATTGCAGATTCCCTTCCATTGCAATTATTCAGCAAGACATATACACAAGTCTTTCTTACAGGCAGTTTATTAAGTCATACAAGCTGTCATGTGTTCAAATACGGATTAACAAACCTTTGTAATTTTCTTTTGACCTCATCTAAATGTTTCATCTGTTATAAAATGGAATTCGGGCTCATTTTTCATATGCGTAAGTGCGTGTGTATGGGCTGATATTTATGTGTGAAATACGTGTAGGATATTTCAACACTCCCCTCAAGTCCCGCTCTGATATCATGTTAGAAAATGGGCCCGACCCTAATTCGGGCTCGGGTCTCATGTGCGTAGCTAAATGTGTGTGAGTCAACTTAAATAGGAAGATGTGGGATACTCTATTAAAGTCTTGAACCCAAGGTGATAGATTATAATGCTACATTTCTATTTAAGTTGTTTGATATTTACGTGTGAAATCCGTGTGGATATTTCAACATCATCTACTTCAAATCAGTAACTGTTCTGTTTCACATGTGCAGTACATACTCCGAGTTGAGTTCATTAGCAAAAGAAGATAACCCTCAGCTGGCTGTGGAGCAGTTCCTGTCTCTGAACGTGAACCTGAACAGAGCCCATCTTGCTGCCAATTCGCTGTCAAAAGTTATTTCTTCTGATGGTTCAGATCTTGAAGAAACCCCGTCTGAAGAATTGATGAAGATCACATCAGACGGACGCAAACAAGCAGCTTCTTGGGTCAATGCTGCACTCGCCACCAATCTGTCATCCTTTACGGTTTACAGTAAACCAGGCATCCTGAACCCAGTGGCAGGATCATCTCCTGCATCGGTCCCGAAGACAGTTCCCAGCAATCAAACTGTTGTTGTCCTTGAGAACAATACTAGCAAGAGCGCGGCCTCAAAAACCATAACAAAAAACAGAGCAACTGCAAATACGAAGAATGTTTCAGTTGGAACTGCACACAAGTCAAATGATGGGCAGAGCATAAGGAGTTTGCCTCCTACAGAATGGGCAAAAGGAGATGGCCTGGAACAGGCTGTGGAGCTCTCTGAAAAACTTCGGCTGGAATCCCAGAGTTGGTTCTTAGGATTCACGGAGAGATTCTTAGATGCAGATGTCGACACCTCATCTCTGTCGGACAATGGCCAGATAGCCGGAATGCTGAGCCAGCTAAAGAGTGTGAATGACTGGCTGGAAGAGATCGGATCGAATAAGGAAGAACAAGAACATCACATCTCTGCAGAGACCATAGACCGGATAAGGAAGAAGATATATGAGTATCTTCTGACTCATGTGGAATCTGCAGCTGCAGCTCTTGGAGGTAGCACGCAGTCGTCTCCATCGGAACCAAAAGCAAGAAGTTAATACATATTAGGCCATCAGATTCCATTCTCAATGTTGGGATGTGCAATGAGAAAAGCTCATTCATATCATATTTGATGTATATAATTTTCATAGTGCAAAATGATGCCTCGATTGATTTAGCTTTCATTGGTGATGTTCTGGCTATTGTTTTCTGGGTATGCGCCTCTTGTGAAGAAGGCCAACCTTTCGGGAATGAGTTTGGAGTTGGAATCAATGGGGGAAAGGATATTGTTGTTTTAAATCCAATGGAAAATCAGATGAGTTGCTATGTTATATGTATCAAGAAGCAATTGGTAGGGTGATTCTTAAACAAGTTCTACTGAAAAGTTGGTTTTGGGTTAGGAGGGGCTTTTAGAAAAATGTACTTTTATAAGGAATTTATAAAGTGTTTGCAGTGGGGTTTTACCGTGGCAAAAATTTTAAAAAAAAAAATAGTGTGATAAAATGGATATAAAACGGGAAATTTTTTGAGTATTTTGGTATTATAGATTTTTATATGGACAAAATTATCTTAAAAGTAATTTTTAAATAATTATAAAATTGTACCGTCATAAGCCTCTCGGAAGTTACTCCAAAGGAGCTTTTGGGTTTTTGGGGGATTTTCCACCGTCAAAAGTCAAAATCGCAAACAGTGTAAAATTGCTTTTTGAAAAGCTAAAAACTGCTTTTGAGCAGAACTTGCAAATAGGGCTAAAGTCCAACAACTATGTTTAACAAGCATTCTTCAATTTCTCCAACATTAGATTTAGATCACAATTATGAGTAAAGTTTAGCATTGTGATATGCAAGTATGGTACATTACGGAGCATTCAAATTGTTTTCATATTTTCACATCTCCTATCTGCTGCTTCCATTTATGATATGGCTGATGCATCTCTACTTTATATACTTCAACTTCTTTGCCACATCAATCATCCTTCTCTAGGATGGCTTCAGTTAGACCATGAACAAGTGAACAGTGAGCATCAAACGGCTCTGTTCGTGTCCAATTCTAAATGTCTCTAAATCTTTCTTCACATAGTGTTGGATGTACTTTGGTAAATACAGTTGAAAACAGACAGCCCCATTTTTCTGGGCTCAAATCTCGTATGTGCAGATTTAGGTGTGTGGGCCAAATTAGATAAAGATGTTACTCTCATTAAAATCTTGAAACATTGTTTCACATTTCTATCGGAGTTGATTCCTTCGTCCTGGTAATACAATTCAAGGTCAACAAGGATGGGCAGTGGAAGCAACAAGTACAAGTTGATTGGTGATGTTCCCATTGTTTATTTTTTACATTTCGATTTTCGAAGCCGCTTCCTTTTGAATAAGCTCAGGAATTGGAGACATTTCACCCTTATAAATACCGACATGTGCTGCTGCTCGCATGAAAATATTCTAAACAAGAAAAAAAATAGTGATCAGCGACTCCAAATTTAACCTGCACAAGAAGAAAAATGCAGCATTGCATACTTTTCTCACTCCTTTTCTCCCTCGCACTATTCACGGCAGCGCGCCGTGGCGGCCGGGACACCCAAAAGTAACACGTTTCGATATATACATCCAAGACGTGCTGAGGTATCCCATGTCGATTCCTCGCTCACATCTCTGACCAACTTTGGTATGATGAATGTGTTGGATGATCTGGTGATATTGGTGGAGGATACAAGCTCGGAGATCGTCGAACGGGCACAGGGTCACAATGCCTTCGCGTGGTTGGACGAGACGGTCCATCATATATCATTGGATGTGGAGTTCACTGCTGGAGAGTACGAGGGTAGTTCGTTTACGCTGGTTGGGAATAATCCATTTACGCCAAAAATGATATTGACACTCCATTTACGCCAAAAATGATATTTTCAGCACTCCAGCGCACTCTCTCCTCATTTGGCCAAAATATGGACGATTTTTCACAAATTTAGACTTGGGTTTATAGTATTTAGACCTTGGGTTTATAGGGTTTAGCCTTTAGGTTTATATTTAGCTCTTGGGTTTATAACATTTAAATAGGATTTTAAATTTTTCGGCGGCGAAGCCGCCGTAATATTAATTTAGAAAAATATTAATTTAGCCTTTGCATTTATTGGGTTTATAACCTTTAAATTTGTGGAAAATCGTCTATATTTTGGCCAAACGGGGAGGGGTGCGCTGGGGGTGCTGCCAGAGTGGTGCGCTATAACTGGGCTCATAGCCGTTATGCACCAATGGCTATATGGCCTTTTTTATTATTATTTTTTATTTTTTTTAAATTACGAAAAAAAAAACGCCGATGCATCGCGAAAATTGCGGTGTACCAAAACCCACACCGGCTAACCACAATGCCGGTTAGGCAGTGCGGTTACGCACCGTTAGTGTGGCGGTTTGAACCGCACCCTACCGACGGTGCGGTTGAAAATTTATAGGTTTAATTAGAACCATACTGAATGTGGATGCAGACCAATTGAAATTAAAACACCCCAAACTGAAAGAAGAAAAGAAATCAACTTCTAGAAGGATTTTGGTCTACAAGCATCATCATTAACCAAAATGAAGTCCATCCATTCATGGATGATTCACCACCATAAAAAAGTAACAAAATCAGCCCGAGTATTCTTTCCTCCACTCGATCTCTCTCTCACCCTTTGTCATTCTTGAAACTCTTGAGAGACTATTTTGGGTTGTCCTCTCATCATTGCCTCCGGTGGAGGATGGATCCCATCGTGTCAACCACCGCCGGGCCCTCCACCGTGGCAGAATCTTGTGTCTCCTCCCAAGGTGCCTCTCTGTTGTCATCGCCCTTCCCCTTCCGCCTCTTGGAGATCACCCTGATATCAGCAAAAGACTTGATTCCAATTTCCAAGTCTATGCAAACTTATGCCGTGACTTGGATCCACCCTGCCAAAAAACACACCACGAAAACGGATCAACAAGGGCACAAAAATCCAAAATGGGATGAGAAATTTGCTTTCCACCTCGACGAGGATCTACTGACCTCAGAAAATGCCAGAGTCAACGTAGAAATCTACGCAAACTCATGGTTTCGGGACGTTCTAATCGGTACCGTTAGCGTCATGATTAACCACCTTATCATGCCCGAGGAGGAATATGCCAACAAGGCCACGACCAGGGTACATTTCGTTGCCCTTCAGGTCCGTCGTCCGTCTGGAAGCCCTCAGGGCATTCTCAACATGGGAGTATCCCTCATCATCGACAATAGTATCACCATGCCCTTGCGACCCACCCAGCCTGCAAAGAATTTGCAAAAGCCGGGCATAGGTGCCAATGTCAAGATCCAGGAGTGGCAACTGCTTAGCACAGGCAGCTCCAACTCTGATGCCAATGAGGACTTCCCAGCAAAACCGGGATCCGTTTACACTGGGTCAATAATTGGAGGAGGTGGCGAGAATGCCTCGGAATTGTGCTCGGACATAGGACCCTCAGCATCCATCGTGGCAGCAGAGCTCGCCGGAAAAGGGGCAACCAAGGGAAACTCGAGGAAAGTGGTGCGGGCTGAGGAAACGGGAATCTCAATCATGGAAGAAGTCAAAGCGGCGAAAGGATATAGGGCAGATGGAACGAAAAATAAGTGGAGAATGGCGGCTGCATACGGCAGGTATGAGAGCGATGGATCGTCGTTATCTGACAATAGAGGGAGCGTGAGCCACACCCGACGGAGATCTGATGGCGGTTTATTTTCTTGCTTGGTATACGGGATTGGGTTTACAATAGTATGCGGCGCAGGCAAGAATGGGACGAGTAGAAAAAACAATAGTCGAAGAAAGAAACTTATCAGCCAGGAGGTCCACTGGGATTAGAATTTCAGAATTACTTTGATATATTTTTCTTCAAATTCTCCTCAATCTCAACCAAAAAAGGGTAGTAATGTTTGTTTGTGTGGACTGGTGTGTTGGAATATACGGTAAATTATTGAAATCGAATATTTTTCGTTTTTCGTGTTCAAACTGTGTTGTGGATGTGCACATTGTCTTGAAAGTGATTTCGAATGACCGTGATGCTAATCATTAATATATCGGTTACTCTTGAAGGTTACTACAGCCACTTCCGAACACACATGCACTCAGCGATTGGAAGTTTGAGAGAGACATCCGTAAACTCTTGCTCTAAAAAATAACTGCTCCAAAGAGAAGAAATGTGATTGCAAGATGTTTGTTGAATATGATTTCTGTTTCGTTGCTGGCGGATTTTATCCAACTTAACTGTAGGGGTGGGTTCGGGGTCTGTGTGACAGTATGATGAATTTGTGTGCTTCGGCCGATTTCGGGGACATTTGTTTATGGCTGATGTGTGTGGCGAATGTTGGATGCAGTTATGTGTCGAGTTTCTTAGTGTGGCTTTGGTGCAGTGATTTTCTGTCCGTGTGACTGTGCGCTTCGTGTGAGGCTGTGTGCTGAGGTTTTGCATATGGCTGTGTGCCGTGAATTTATGTAAGGTTGTGTGCCGTGAATTTATGTAAGGTTGTGTGCCATGAATTTATGTAAGGCTATGTACCGTGAGCGGATTCGGGGCTGTGTGCCGTGAGTCTGATCGGGGCTGTGTGCCGTGTTGTGACTATGGCTGTGTGTCGTGATGATGAGTCAAGGCTGTGTGCCGTTCGGTGGTGGGGATGATGGCCGAGTGCCGACAACCTGAGGTGGTTGTAGAGTGGGCGTGCGCCTGATGTGGCAGCGGGTTGGTTGCCCTTTGGCTGAGGTGCTACGGGGACGTCCAACCGTGGGGCGGCTGAGTGCAGCGAGTATGTCTCCGGCTTCCCGGTGAGCATGGTGTATGCCCTCTCTGGCTGAGGTGCTGTGGAGGGGCGTAGGGTGATCATCAGAGAATTCGGAGAGGTTTTAGTTTGAGTTCCTGCTAAACTGTTGTTTGTGAGCTTGTGTGTTCTTGTAGTTGTGATTGTGTGATATTGTGTTGATTTATAATCCTGTTAATATTTCTTTTTACTGCCAGATAATGTTTTGAGATCAAATATTGAATCTTTCGATTTTTAAATGGTTGTATAATGATTTTGACATGCGAATTGGCTGAGTTGTAGTTTAACAATTGTGATAAGAGTTGCATGTTTTGCAGTTGTCGGTTGGGGTAGACAAGTAGGCGTGAGATTAGATTGTAGTGTAGAGGGTTTTCTTTTGGTTCATAACCATTTGTAAACAGGAGTAATTAGGGTAATAGCCTTGATAAATTCTTGTGGGGATAAGAGGTAAATCTGTAACTCTTAGGTTAAAAAGTTCGGTTCTATGTTTAGGTTGGATTCTGAATAATAAATCCTACTGAGCTTCGGGAAGAAGCTTACCACCATTGTTTTTATATATATGCAAATTCAGAACAAGAGGATCTGGAGTAGGAGTGGGAAGTGTTGACCTAAGGTGAACCGTGGTTGGGCGGCGTCATCGTAATTTGGGACTCTTTTGTTTTCTCGCTTCACGAATGAAGTATTGTAAATATTTTGTATGACGGAAGTTACGTTCTAACGATCGTTTTTGTACGGATAATGAACTGTTACGAAAGTTTGGATTAGTTTTCTGCGTAATGGATTGGGCTCGGGTGAAGCCTTGGGCTTCACTGCCCTAACGAACCAAAACATCTAAACAGCGAATTTTCGGTTCGTTACACTTGTTGGGTCCACGAACGTGGCCAAACAGCGTGATAATAAAAAGCACGGGCACTGGATCTTCGATTGTGGAGTCACCGACATAATCAAGTATGACTTATCGGATATTGTGGCTATGCAAGATTCGAAAAAGAAAGTAGTGCAGACAGCTAACGGGGAATTTGCCCCCGTAAAAGGGGCGGGTATTGTTGATATTTCTTCCTCTATCCGTTTGTCTAATTGTCTATATGTGCCATTATTATCTGCTATCGATTAATCACGTTTCGAAGGAGCTTAACTGTGTAGTTATGATGTACCCCTCGTTTTGTGTATTACAGGATATCCGTTCTAGGAGGATACTTGGGCGTGACACTAGAAGGAACGGCTTGTACTATGTTGACGAATTGGATTTGATGCTGGGAAGGACTCTCTTGACTCATGGATCTACCCAATCTCAAAGTTGGTTGTGACACCGGTGTCTTGGCCACCCGTCGCACAGATACCTTCACAGTTATTCCCTCAAGCCTCTAGTACCCCTTTAAATTATGAAACTTGCATTTTTGCTAAAAGTCATAGACATCCCTTTCCAGTTTCGAACACTCGTGAGCCTGAAATATTTTCATTGATACATTCTAATGTTTGGGGCCCTGCTCCTTCGGTTGGAGGACAAGGTTTTTGTTATTTCGTATTATTTATCGATGATTGTTCAAGAATGACATGGATTTACTTTCTTTGCCATAAATCCGAAGTTTTTGATAAATTTTCCACGTTTTATCATATGGTTTTTACTCAGTTCGAAAACAAAATCAAGATTCTTCGTTCCGATAATGGGAGGGAGTTTGTAAACCAAAAAATGCGTGATTTTTTCTCTCAAAATGGGATGGTACACCAGACCACTTGTTCTTATTCCCCTCAATAGAATAGCGCTGCAGAAAGGAAAAATAGATTCCTTCTTGATATTACTAGAGCCCTTATGTTCGAGTCAAAAGTTCCACAGTACTTTTGTCCAGAAGCAGCATCTACTGCCACCTATCTAGCCAATCGGGTCCCGACTCATATCTTGAAGTTCAAGACACCCATCCAGGTTCTGTCCGAACTCTCGAAGGTATCACCTCCCTTAACCCTTACTCCCTGGATATTTGGGTGTTCTGTATATGTTCACATTCCGAAGATGAACCAGTCGGAATTCGATGTTTGTGCTGAAAAGTGTGTTTCTGTGGGGTATGGAACCTCCCAGAAGGGGTATCATTGTTATAATCCCCTGACTCGGTGCCTTTTTGTTACCATGGTTTGTGATTTCGTGGCGACTGAATACTTCTATCATTCACCTACCCAATCCAGCCGTCAAGGGGAGACTGAGGGGGACAGACTGGATTAGTTGAGCCCTTCTATCAGCGATGTGCCGCCACAGTCTCCGGGTGTACCCCATGTGCCCCGATCACCATCCACTCCTTCCCAATCCCCATCTACCCACCTCATGTGCCTCCCGCACAACAACTACCTGAACCACGTGACACAAGTAGACCGCCTGCATCAAGTTACGATGGCAACATAGTACAGCCAAAGCTAGCAGGGCAACCTGAAGGGTCATCTTCGACGGATGTTCAGGTAAGTACACTGTCTCCTGATCCAGTCTCTTTGAATATTATACCCTTGGATGTTGTGCCCTATGAAAACGATGCAAGATCTTCTTTGGATATTGTGCCCTTTGACCACGATGTAGGATCTTCTTTGGATGGTGTACTCTCTGACCATGATACAGGACCTCCTGTTATTCCTATTCGGGTCCTGCCTGACCGATGCACTTGGGGGATTCCCCGAAAACGATTTACTCCAGAACATGACCCAAAAACCAAAAGATATCCGTTCGCTGATACCGTCAGGGAAGTATGTCTGCTTCTGCCCGAGCCTTTTCTGTTGCAGTATATAATGAGGATATCCCTCAGAATGAGAAAGAGGCCTTGGAGATTTCGGAGTGGAAACGTGCTATGGAGGTTGAGATGGATGCCCTAAAGAAGAATGAGACTTGGAGGAAGTGTGACTTACCTCCTGGAAAGAAACTTGTTGGGGGTAGATGGGTGTATACCATCAAGCGCAAAGCTGATGGTTCGATTAAGAGATTCAAGGCGAGGCTGGTAGCGAAAGGTTATACTTAGACATATGGTGTGGACTATTCAAAAACATTTTCCTCGGTGGCTAAACTCGGCACAGTTCGGGTCCTATTCTCATTGGCTGCAAATCTGGATTAGCACTTACACTAGTTTGATGTGAAGAATGTTTTCCTACACGGCGACTTATCTGAGGAGGTGTATATATCTCCCCCACCTGGCTTTTCTACAGAGTTCCGGTCCCATGAAGTATGCAGATTACGCAAAGCATTGTATGGTTTGAAGCAGTCACCCAGGGCATGGTTTGGAAGATTCACGATATTCATGAAGAAGTGTGGGTAGGTGCAGAGCAACTCTGATCATACCTTGTTTCTGAAGCGACGGGACCAGGGCATTACTTGCCTCATTATCTATGTTGACGACATGATTATTACAGGGAATGACGTTGATGAGATAGGAGTGCTGAGGGAGAGATTGTTCCAAGAGTTTGAGATGAAGGACTTGGGGATGCTGAAGTATTTTTTGGGTATAGAAGTGCTGAGATATAAGGAGGGTATCTATATATCTCAGAGGAAATATATTCTTGAGCTTCTGACTGAGACGGGATTGCTAGATTTGATGGTACTTAACCATGGGCTGCAAATAGTGGAATGAGGTGAACCAGCTAACAAAGGAAGATACCAACACTTGGTAGGGAAACTGATATATTTGGCACACACACGACCTGGCATCTCGTATGCAGTGGGAGTGATTAGTAAGTTTATGCACAGCCCTCAGAAAGATCATATGGAGGCGGCTTTCAGGGTTCTGAGGTACTTGAAGGGGACGCCAGACACTGCGTCATGTACTCGAAAAATGGACATCTAAAAATTGAAGCTTATACTGATGCTGATTGGGCAGGTAGCCCTATGGATAAATGCTCTACCTCGGGGTACTTTACCTTTGTGGGAGAAAATCTAGTTACTTGGAGGAGCAAGAAGCAAAATGTAGTAGCAAGGTCCAGCGCTGAGGCAGAGTTTCGGGGTATAGCCAGAGGAGTGGCAGAGGTGTTGTGGCTTATAAAACTGATGATTGAGCTTGGCTTCCCACCCAAGCACGCGTGTCCCTTGATGTGTGACAACAAAGCAGCTATCCACATATCAGAGAACCCAGTTCAGCACAATTGAACCAAACATGTTGAGATTGACCGACACTTTATCAAGGAGAAGATCGAGGAGAAGATTGCGACACTCCCATTTGTGAGATCCGAAGACCAACTTGTAGATATTTTGACGAAAGCAGTCAATGGTCGTTCGTTTCAAGAAGTGTTATTCAAGTTAGATGTCAGACATCCACCATCTAACTTGAGGGGAGTGTTATGGAAAGGATTTGATCAAATCCTTTCCATATTATGTGATCCCTAAATTATAGGGATCACGTTCCTTATTAGTAGGGACTTTGTTATTTGGTAGACTCTATAAAAGGTTGTATCATGGAGAAAAGAAAAACACAAGAAAAAACACACACAAAAAAAAGAAGAAAAAGCTCTTCTCGTGGAGTAGGCTATTGTCGAACCACATAAATATTCATGTTCTTTACAATTCCGCATATAATTTCGCTTAATAAGCATGAACCCAAGATATTGGGTGACGCGAAAGAATTCAATCCTGAGAGGTTCAGCGAGTGGATTTTCAAGGCTACGAAAGGCCAACTTAGGTATTTCCCATTTGGTAACAGGCCTTGGACGTGCATTGGACAGAATTTCGCCATGCTTGAAGCGAAAATGGCGCTTCTCCGTCGTATGCCCATACACCGAAAATGCTGTTGATCCTCCAACACCAAAAAGGAGGGCAGCTAATGATGCGGAGGATTTAGTTATTGAAATCTGGTATGCATTCACATATAGTAGGAGCTGAGACTTGTGTGCTCCTGTTCAATTTGTTTAGAGCTCGATGTTTTACATAATCGCATATGTTCTAGCCGGCATGATGGTTAGTATGTTTCAAAAATTGAGATGTTCAGCTACTCCACGATTTCTTTCCTTGCATTAAATCGAAATTCATATTGAAATCTGGTCTACTATATCCTGCAGAATGCTGATATGTTCCTTCTTTGATTGAATGCTACTGTCATGAACTCTCTGCTGGTCATTTTTACTCTGGACTAAAGTCTTAAGTGTTACATATCTGTCTTTATGATTTTCTTACAAGTTCCAGTGGTAATTATGAGGCCGGCTTTGGTTGTCCTGAATCATTCTTCTAATTGATGAACTCTATGTTCTACAGTTTTCAAAGGGTCAGTTATGTGGTTGGCCTAGACTTTAAATGTTGCTATGTAATTACTTAATTTTCGTTCAACCTTCCGCCTCAGACCTTAGCTATCTCAAGCATTAGTTCAATATCCCTACTTGGTGTTGTTAGAGTTAATTGTCCCACATCGGTTACAAACAGATAAATGGACTAGTATATAATGATATGTGATGCTTACCTCTATT
>JAOYMZ010025243.1:0-17573 GCA_025802335.1 Pinguicula primuliflora | reverse complement strand
TTTGGCTTTCTCCATTCAAGAACATTTTAAGCCATTGCATTGAAACACATGACTAACTAGGGCTACTAATAGCCCGTCAGGAATGTTATAAGTCACCTACTTTTAGCATCCTTTTTGCACTTCTGATGAAGTGTCACCACCCAATCGGCTGAAATATTGGGCTACCCAATTGGGTGCTGGTGCAAAAGGGGTGCTAGGACTTACAGCATATTCTCCGGTTGTGCCATGTTCAGATGTTTGTAGTACATGGATTCTTAAACTGAGTCCGTTATATGAAAAGAAATGCCGTAAGACATCATTTTTATATGAAAAACTTGGAAATCATTGCAACCTGGTTGAAGATTCCATGTGTGAGAGTATTTGTTGGCTCTTATGAATCATTCCACAAGCCTTCAAGAACATCATGGCATTTGTTGTAGTAGTTCCTCGTGGTGAAAAGTAAGACAGCTTGGCCAAACACGCAACTCTGTTCAGTGTCCACTTTCTTCTTCATTGGGGTAACATCCGCTCAGGGGGGTGATTCAAAATGAATGTGTTGTTAAAATGTTTGTTTGGGATGCAGTGTCATGTATTCTTGCGTTGAGAATTTTTGACTGATTCTGATGCATGGGTCATACGAGAGGGAGACACCATTAGAATGGATCTGTGGCTCGAACAAAAATATGTTCATCGTTGCCAATTTGGACTCACCCGGACCTGCTTTGGAATGAGAGCGGTATCTGGGTCCTGATTCCGATGTTCCCTCCGGCACGAGGAGAAGCCCCAGGTAGTTTGGATAAAAAAATATTTTTTTCATAAAAGAAATTTTTGGGTCCATTGTTAGACTACAAGAATTTTTTTGCCACTGGAAACACAGGAATCCAACGTAAAAGAATGTGATTAAATAATCATAAAATTTGGGTCATCCATGAACGAATGGTATGTGTTTCTGTGATTCCTTTTTTTTTTTTCATACAATGGAAGCATAAACATCGCCAGACTGTGTTAAAAGCAATGAAAGGAAAAAGAGACAAAGTACAGGGTAGGGGCTCGGGGAGGCCTGAATACGAACATTCGATCACTAGGGACCGATTCCCTCGGGTGAGCTGCAGGGTCCGGTTGTCCAGAAGCTGGGAGAGACATCAGACAGATAGTTGGGTCGGCCAGCATAGGTGCAGCGTGCTGTGGAGTGACTTCATCCGGACTAGGGAGTAGAGACCCCTGGCCAGACACTATGCCCGCCCCCATGCATGCATAGAGGCTGGTCATGCTCCCTTGTCCCCCCGCGGGTGCAAGGGAGAGGGGTCCCCCTCTGGGGACTATGGAAGGACCGAAAGAGAGGCTGACTCGTTGCTCTCCTGGGAAATTCTGACCAACCGGCTTGATCTACCCGGTTGTTGGATGAGGTTGCGCTGAAAGTCCTCCCAGGACCACCTTGCGTACTCTCTTGGTGCCATGGCAAGGGCCCATTTGGCTAGTGAATCAGCTTCCAGATTGAGATCCCTGGGGATGTGCGAGAGAGAATGCAGACTACAAGAGTCCAGTAGAACCTGGATGTGGCGAACCAACTCCTTGTTGAGCGGATCATTCCCCTCTCCAAGGACAAGATTGATCGCCGAAGAGCTATCTGACAAGATACAGAGTTTGCTAATGTTGAGATGTTTGATCAGCTGCACTCCTTGGAAGATTGCCCACAATTCAGCTGTGATGACAGAACAACTGCCAATATGATAGGGAAATCCGGCCACCCAGGTGTTGAGATGATCCCGAATGACACCTCCACAGGCTGAGGAGGACGAGGCCCTACATACTGCTGCATCCACTGATAGAGTGTGCTCGTCACCTACAATGTGAAACATAGAGAAAATGTTAGACCGATTGGTGGAATCTGGAAGATCGGCTTGCGTAGCCTGGAGTCTGGCAGGGGGAGCGATTCTGCTATGAAAGTAGGAGAAGGCCTTGAGGGATTCATCATGGGATGTTTTAATGGAGATAACCAGTGAAACTGGGGACTCCTGCTTCCCCTGATGAACCCACTCGTTCCGAGCATGCCATAACTTCCAACAAGCAATAGCAAATAGCTCAGCCCCTTCCAATGCAAGGTTAGAGCCGAACAGATTATCACAAAACCAAATTAAGGATGTAGTAGAAGAGAAAAACTCCCCTGATAGAGTGGCACAGAGAAACTTCCAGGTCGCTTGACTGTGAGGACAGTCCTTCAGAGCATGGAGGATGGACTCAGATTTATCACATCTCGGGCAGGAGGGCGTGGGAATGATCCCTCGACGGTGTTGCTCGTGATTCGTCATAAGCACACCATGCAACGCTCACCATAGGAAGAGTTTGATGCTTTCTTGAAGTCGCAGGGACCATAGGGATTTCCAAGGGATATCCACGTTTTGAGGTGCAGATTGAAGGACGTTTGTTATGACCGAAGCGTTATTGAAACGGCCATTAAGAGAGTGTTTCCATGACCGTCTATCTCTGCCCGCCTCGATGCAGTGAGCTGGAAGCGACAGGATGAATGAGACCAGCTCGTGAGGGAGCCAAAGAGCCCGTTTGGGAATGTCCCAGTCCCCAGAAGGTGTGCAATAAGAGATTACTGTGGTTGATAACTCAACATCCGGGATGGGATGGAGGGCGAAAGATAGAAGAGTTGATGAGAAGGGGTACCATAAGTCCGTCCAGAAGCACAACGTACAACCATCCCTGATAGCCCATGGAGTGCAGCTCTCGATCACTTCAAAGCATTTGACGATGGCATTCCAAAGAGTTGAGCTGCATTTCTTAACTTTCCTCAGAATAGATTCGATGCTCTTCACGCCATATTTAGCTTCGAAGAGTCGTATCCAGAGGTGATCAGCACCTGAGGCGAACTCCCATGCGAGTTTGAAGATAAAGGCCATGTTCGTATCTCGAAAACTTGTCAATCCGAGGCCTCCTGAATCCTTGCTCTGGCAGATTTTGTGCCATGCCACTGGGCTCTTGTGAGACTACTCAAAGTCCCCGCTCCACAAAAAGTTCCAAACAAGTGCATCCATTGAATCACATATAGAGAGGGGGAGGGGAACCATCTACATCTGGTACAAGGGGTAGGTGCATAAAACTGATTTGCAGAGGGTAAGCCACCCTGCCAAAGAGATTTTCCGTGACCTCCACGCCTTGGCTTTATTTTTCATCTTGATCACTAGAGGCTCGTGTGTTCCTCTGTTGATCCGAGAATGGAGGATTGGGACACTTAAATAAGAGCCAAGGTTCTCCACTTTCTTGATACCCAGAACTTCTTCCACCTCATTAGTAATCGAAGAATGGACATTCGGAGAAAACCAGATGACAGATTTCTCCATATTGACTGTTTGGCCGGAGGAGAGAGAGAAGGTGCTCAATACCTCCCTTATGAGTCTGGCTTGGGAGATCGAGGCCCGGCAAATAAAATCAGATCGTCGACGAACATTAGATGGGAGAGTCTGCACGTCCCCTTCCCAAAACGAAGAGGTTTCCAAGTGTTGAGAGCGAGCTTGTGCTCAATGAGGTGGGCTAGCCTCTCCATACATAGAACGAGGTAAATATTGGAACTTCTTCAGCCCAAGCCCCAATGAGCACCTCGGAGGAAACCTCCTCCGACAGCGATTCGCATGCACTTTGCCTAGCAGGAATGGGGCAAGATCCTAATGACGATCTGCTAAATTTCGATGAAGATGACGTCATGGATGACGTCATCATGACGGAAGACGAGGTATTCAAATACCTCAACAAGCTGGACAAAGGGAAGCAGAAGAAGACAAAGTGAAGCTTCTCATTGATTCCCGACTGAAAGTCCAAAAAATATGATGTCAACGCTTACCTCACCTCCCAAATGATGCAGGCGATGACGCAAACTCCACTTTGGATTTAAAAATCCCAAAAGATGTTGTACTAATTGTGGGATTCCTTGCCTATAAATAGGCCATGAGTAGTGGCAAAAACACTATGCCGAAAATACTTGAACAACTCTCCCACTCCTCCACTACAACATCCACCACCTTCCTTTTGTATATTGTCTTGTAGTTTTGAAGAAGGCTTCAAAGCTATTGTAAGAAGGCTTCGGCCAAAATTATGTAAGTCCTTATATTGTATTGCTTTTTCCATTGTGTTGTTTAAGTTTGATTGTATGAAAACCCAGACTTACAGTCTGAAGGTTTGAAAATTAAAAATAAAATTGTAACAAAGAAAAAGTTAAGTGGTATCGGAGCCAGGTTATATAAATGTTGACCCCTCTCTTCAGTGTAAAAAGAAAAAAAATATATAATTAAAATCATTGATTTTAGTTGTTTAGGGTCTAGGGCCCGAAAGATGTATCCGGGTAACCACGTATAATCACGTTGGAACGACTGTTGCGATAATAACAATTGATTTATTCGGGTTATGTGAATAAGGATAAATAGTTCAATGATTTAGGGTCCAAATGCGACATTCGGGTTCACAATAGTCGTGATCGTTGCATCAGATGTGAAAATAGTATGCTAACGGGTTAATCACGCATGATCACACTTGTATCGACTTCTATGCTTATTCCGACTAGACTATTCAGGTTATTTAAATATGAAAAAATGTATAACAAAAATATAATAACTCTATTTTCCAAACTAAATGATTATGAATGACAAACAGGCGTGTTGACACATTAGACGCGTCTAACTCGTTGCGTGTGCTCAGACACAATATGGGGTTCTAGTATACAATTTTCGAGTAAATGAAAACGATATGACTTCATTGTATTCATCGTAAGAGTATCTTGATTTGGATATTAATAAATCATACATTGTGCGTCTCGAAGTTTAGATAGGTATTGCATCCATCGAAATGGGAGTCAAAGTGTTTAATTATAGATAATGATGACGGATTTAGGAATAATTAACCAATTGTGGTTATTTAGGGTTTAGGTCATAGGGTCTGAATACGTTATCCGGATTTACCTCGTATAGTCGCAATTGTTTTGCCAGACATGAATAAAATGATGAATATGGACTATATAAATTGGACAAAATAAAAATATAGCCAAAATCATAGCATGTAGTTGAGAAAATTGAGTTGGGGCCCAAAAGCTTGTTCGAATTAAGCACAAGTGGTCATGCTTGTCTTGATCGTTGTGCTTATTTAACAAAAATCTAAATTACTCTATTTTTCAAACTAAATAAGTATGAATGGATAAATGTGTATATTGATACACTAGACACGTCTCACTCTTTGTGTGTGGTCAAGTACTATGTGAGATTGTAGTATACTATTTTTAAGTAAATTAGAAATAATGTCACTTTGTTGCATTCCTCATAATAGTATCTCGTTTTGAATATGAGTGAATCATATATAGTGCATTGTAAGAGCAGTGCTAAATTTTTGTTTGCATTTGTATTTCTACGGGTTTAAATACAACCCAATTTGGAAGCCAATTGTAGTCATGACAAACTTTAAAAATTAAAATGATTGTTAAGGTTTTAGCCTGTTAGGTGATCCAATGCTCCTAAGCCCTAAAATATTATTGAGCATCGCGCCAATTGGGATGCCCGACTGTCTGGTTATACAAGGAATAAATTAATTGAATCAGTTCACACAATATTTTTTATATATTCGGGAGGCACAAAATGGCCGAATAAAACAGCAGTTACAGACGGGGGGCTTAAATGCTACTGCCCCTAACTAATATTAAGAAAACACTACAAACATCCTCCTTAGATCTTGTGCTATGGAGGTTGGAAAAGATAGGAATCGTGCCGGGGGATCAATACTTGTTGCGGTATGTCTTCCCTTTCGGAACTATTTTGATTCACCTCGCCAACCTGCCCCTCTGGAGGTTCATACACTCTGCAGCATTCAAAGTTGGATCTACTGAGGTTCTTCTTGGCCAGATGATCTGCTTCCAAGTTATATTGTCGCGGTATGTGCTGGATTTGGACTGTATCAAATCTGTCACACACTGCCTGTATCCTTCTGATCAGAGGAATGGACCCTGTATCAGATTTTGCTGAATGTAACATTCCGATAGCATTCGTGGAGTCACAGCAGTAGGTGATAGATCGGATGGCAAGATTCCCAACTTCTGTCAGACCAATTAGTATGCCCAAAGTTCTGCTAACAGCAGAGTAGAGGTGCCAATGTTTTTTGAGAAACTGAAGATCTTGCGTCCCCGGGCTGATAGGATGATACCTCTCACTCCTGCCTAATTCTCCGTCCTTGCTCCGTCGGAATATAAAGTGCATCGTGCAGCTTCCGGTATTGTGCCAGAGTTTATGATTTCAGTGGGGATAGCCAATCTCTGCGCATGTTATCCTGCCTTATCTCTCTTCTTGTGTAATTTGAAACGCCTATGATTCTCCTTCACAAGAGACGTGATACGAATGGAGAGACAAAATGCGGTGGCCTTTTCACTAAAGATTTCTTCATTCCGAGCCAACCACAATGACCAGCACGTAATCACAAACCAGGTTGACCATGGGATATTACCTATCAAGGAGTCATCCAATACATTAGCATAAATCCAGGACTGAGCGCATACCTCCAACCAGAACTCTGCGGAGCATTGTAGTGGAAGCTCTGCCCATACTCTACTGCTCCGACCTCAGGACGTGGAGGGTGGTTTCTTGGTGTGGGCATAGATGGCAGTTCGGGCTAACTGCGCTGTGCCGTCTCCAGCGCTCATGATTGGTCCACAGGAGCCCTCAAAACATTTTCCATGTAAATGTCCTCGTGTGTTCCGAGACCTTTAGCTTCCATATGCAATGCCATATTTGATGATCTAGATTCCAGGTAGGTTCCTTGAGCAATTGGAATGCTGAGGCAATGGTAAAACACCCTATGGGGGGACAATTTCCATCCTTGTGTGTCCATCACTATTTGAGGATTCGGTGAGGGGATACTACGGATTGCATTAAGGACTAGTTCCGAAAGAAATGGATTTAGCTTCTCCCAATTCCAGCTTCCTGTAGATGAGGAATAATAGAAAATAGTAACAAATAATTCAGATTGGGGAATCGGAAGACATGCCTGATGAATAAGAGGACTGCAGGAGGGGACCCAATTGTCCAGCCAAAATTGGCAAAATTGCCCGTCTCTTATAACCCAGATCAGCCCATCCAGCAGTACGTTCCACAGTTTCTAGAGATGTGAAAAGAGGGGGGAGCCTCTGCCCTTCGGAGCCCCTCCTAGCAGCACGGTCCTATCCAAATTGTATTTGGCGAGGAAAATAGTAGTCCATATCTTGGGGGAGGTGGAAATTAGTTCCCATGCGAGCTTGAGAATCAGAGCTGCATTGTTGTCCTAGGCCTTGCGGAGCCCTAATCCACCTCTCGCCTTAGGTTGACAAACTTCCTCCCAGTTGAGCATAGAAGAGCTACGGTTGGTATCTTGGTTATCCCAAAGAAATCTACGTCTGACCCTGTCGATCTCTTGGCATGTAGACTTCAATAGAAGTTGTGATTGCATAGCATGCCCAGGGATATTGCTCAGGATTGAGTTGCATAGCGTGAGACGACCTGCTAATGATATTTTCCGAGCTGCCCATGATGAAGCTCTTAATTATAACTTCTGAATCAACGGATTGAGGGTCACCCTTCTCTGTCTGCCATGGTAAATGTTCAATCCTAGATATTTCCCGAATTGCATCATCAAAGGTATGTCTAGAGAATCACAGATACTCTGCTTTGTCAAGTCTGGAGTGCTGGGAGTGAAGAATATACTGGATTTCTCCTTGTTGATTTGTAGACCAGAAGCTACTGCAAAGATCTCCAAAGTCTCTAACAGCAATGTTGCTTGAGTATTTGTAGCTTCTCCAAACAATACTAAGTCATCCGCATGCATCAGGTGTGAAAGAGGAACCTTTCTGCAACCGGACATCATTGGTTTCCAGACCCCCTGATCTACCAGCCGGGAGATCATTTGGGACAAATGTTCCATACAGAGAACAAATATGTATGGAGATATCGGGTCTCCCTGCCGAACACCTCGTTGAGGTTTAAAGAGTGGATCAAGTTTACCATCCCATAACACATGCAAGGAACTTGACGATAGAGAGCTTAGGATCACTTTAGCTAGGACATCCGGAATCCCAGCGCAGCCCATGGTTTCTTGATGAAGGACCACTTTACTCGATCAAACTCCTTCATTAGATCCACCCTCACCACCATCCATGTTGAGCGGTTCTTGCTTCTCTCCATCTCATGTACTGCTTCTTGGACAGTTATGATATTGTCCATTATGCTTCGTCCCTTAATGAATCCAATTTGATGTATGGATGTGAGTTCATCCATGACTTCTTTCAGTTGATTAGCAATGATTTTAGTAATGATCTTGGCTACAATGTTAATTAGATTGATTGGCCGAAAGTGACTTGGGAGGGATGGCTCCTTCACTTTGGAGAGTAGCACGATTGTGCTTTGGTTGATTGCAGGATCAATGTACCCAGTTTCAAAGGCCTCTCGCACCATGGACAACAGTGATGATGCTATTACAGTTCAGTTTTGTTGATAAAAGCATGGATTAAACCCATCTGGACCGGCCGCCTTACGAGGGCTCATGTCAAATACCGCCTGCTGCACCTCTTCAATCTCTACCGATCTTTAGTGGAGACTCGATGCCCGAGTGGAGAGACTGGGAAAGCATGCCATCCCAATTTGGTTCGTAAGATCTGCAAAATCTATATTCGTATAGAGCTGCTTAAAGAAGTCGGTGACGATTTGAGCCATCTAATTCCTATCAGTCGTCCATTCTCCATTAACTATCTGAAGGCAAGCTCTAACCGCCCTCGGACTCCTCGTGCGATGTAAAGCATGAAATGACCTGGTGTTACGGTCCCCTTCCACAATCTAGAAGGCCTTCTTGTTCTGCATTTTAAGCTCCTTTTCTTGCCTTAGAATTTTTTCCAGTGATGATCGAAGCGATGATTCCAGTTTCCACAGACCCTTGTCCATATCGTGGGGATCCCTCTTTTGTATGCTTTTCAATCTTCCTAAAAGTCTTCGTTTCTCGATATTTAGGTCTCCAAAGTATGAGTTTTTCCACTCAGAGATTTGGTCCTGGATGAGTAGAAGAGCTTCCTGAAAGCACCCTCCTTGAACCCAGATAGATGCCAACCAAGCCACCCACTTCTCATGTACTGCCTAAGCCAATAAATAACGGAATGGCTTGGTGATCTGTCCACCAGAAGATGCATTGAACTCCAACGAGATAATGAGGGCACAGTGGTCTGATGATATCCTAGTAGAATGACGGATTGCGATCTTTTCAAATAGGGTAACAGCTACAGAATTATACATAACCCTATCCAACCTTTCAAGACAATGTCCCCGGCGCCATGTGAATTTTGACCCCGAGAAACCTCCATCTATCAGGTCCGCTTGGGCAATGAATTCTCGAAATTTTGAACATCCATTGGACGATCTGCCCCCTGATTTCACCTCTTGATTGATGAAGGCGTTAAAGTCTCCCATTAAGAGCCAGGGGGCCGTGATTGAATCTGCAGTTCTGTTCAGATTACTCCACAACAACCTACGAACTGCAGCTTGAGGGCTTTCCATATATTGCAGTGCACAGGAAGGGGGGTCTTTGTCCTACCGTTATCGCCATGTTAATATATTGCCAATTGTTTTCGATTACCTGAATTTGTGCATCAGTTTTCCATAATACCCAAATTCCCCCGGAGAAACCCACTACTTCAACTCTGTGAGAAAATGGGAAACCTGAATTGCGGATGACCTTTGCAGCAACCTCATGTCTGATTCTTGGTTTGAGTAATAGCTTTAGGAGTGTGTAACCATTGGCAAGATCCATTATGTGGATATTTCCTTTTAGCTTCCACAGTGTCATGAGTTTTTTGTATAGTGTATGATAGTTGAACTCACGATCCAGGGGCTTGAGGACTAAACTGAAGCCTAGATTTGCTATGATTTTCTGATGAACACGTTCTAAGAAGTCAATAGACAGAACACTGTCAGTGATGGTGTGCATTACATCCCCTTCCTCCAGTATAATTGGAGAGTTGTGAAGCCTCTGGAAGAAGGCTTGAGGGTGGGAATCCTTAAGGCCCTGCAGAAATTTGTCCTTAAAGGACATTGGATGCGAAATCGGAGGCGGATCAAAAACCTTGGACCGCGATGGACTATCGGAGCGAGGAGGGACTGCCTTTCCCTCTCCAGGGGAAAGAGATTATGAGCCAGAGGGTGGAGGCACCGCCTCCACTTCCACTTCCACTTCCATCCTTGAGATGGTGAGAATAGGGTTGTGCCGCCGTGAGTGCTTAGGAGACCACCGTTAGGAAATAGCCATTGACAACTGATGTACGGAGAGAAAACTCAATTTCAAGAAGCTTCTAAAAAGATATACTTTCTCGTTGGCAAAGAAATTATATTTTCACATGTGGGACCTTCCCTACTTGTAGGTTTGGATTCCTCGTCCACTCTTGCGTGTCTTCGCATGGTGTTTGAGAACACCACGAAACTTCTTGCAATAATTTTTGCACTTTCTTGGCTTTCTTGTCTTCTTTTTATAAACCTTTGAGGGTAAAACTTCATTTATCTCGATGTGAACAACATGAAGATGCATGCCACGATATGCTTTCACGTCATACATCCTTGTATAGACCGGAGAGAATACTGTACACTCTTGTCGAATCTATTTGCTATTGCAAATACAGACTTGTCCTAATTGTTCACCACGACAGTCTCTTTAGCACCACCATCTGTGGAACCAACCTGCGTGCAACAAAGTTCATCTTCTCGTGCGCACATTCTGTCATTCCCTTAGTACACAAACAATATCAAATATATTTATTGTTTGTACGGCCGGGTTAAAACCAAATTAATTATTTCATATTCGATAATACCGACTTTAAAGAGTCCGGTGAGCAAACGCCAGTCACCACTTGTATTCTTGATCAATTGTCGAACTTTAAATCTACTGAATTACCATACAGAATGGACACTCATACCATACAGAATTGAAATTTGCACACTAAAATACATGACACATATCTTGAACTTAATAATCTTATCCATAAATCAATAAAAAGTAAGAATCAAAAGCACCTTAAAAAATGGAACCAGTTTAAGATTCACACTATTCGTGTTAGCCCTGTCGACAGCCTCTCTCTATGAATGAGTTGCCAAAATATTTGAGCTTATAATGGAGAAGAAATTGAAAGGAAATGGTTAATTTACGTTTTCTGATGACCATGTGTCCACAATTATTACTGAGATCGGTGAGAATGTATATAATTACATCAGTTGAAAGTTTAGCAGTAGTATTTATTATATAAATTTAAATATTGGAATTTTAATTTACAAGATTACTTTTTCAATTCTAATTTTTTTATTATTTTTAAAAGATATTCAATAGTGTGTCTCGACTCTAACTCTCAACCTATTTGGTCAAAGTTGAAGTGTATTAACAACTAAGCTGCACTTTGTTATTCATTTTTTATAATTAGGTTTCAAATAAAAACATTTCATTAAGTCGTATTTGAAAGAATGAATGAAAGCTTTGTAGAGTGTTGGTGATGAAGATGAACGAGTAGAGACTCAATAAGGGAGAACGTATTACCTTTGATACACACAATCTATGTAACCTATACAATCATATATAGACTTGATTCTAGAGTCCTACAAGGTAAGGAATCTCCTACCATATATATCATATCTACTTTACAAATCTATGTATAACTAATCGTTGACCAAATCTCTTGTGGTGATCTCTTAACACCTTCTCTCAAGCTAGCGGGTAGGGACCGACCCGTTAGCTTGTCTCTTAGATCCAAGAAGCGAGAAGTGCTCGTCCTTTAGTAAAGATATCAGCCACCTGATTCTTCATAGGGATGTACTTGAGCTGAATATCCTTGAAGTGATAGTCAACTTCAAGGAGCTTCGTACGAGCATGAAACACGGGATTAGAGGCCAGGGACATAGCACCCATGTTATCACACCAGATCACTGGAGTATGTGGTAGAACGATATGAAGATCTTTAAGCATCATCTTTGTCCAATATAGATCGGCTGTAGTGTGGGCTAGAGCTCTATATTCAGCTTCAGTACTAGACCTGACTACCACATTCTACTTTTTGGCAGTCGAAGATATCAGGTTGGGACCCAAGAAGAGACCAAAGCCTGAGGTAGAGCGACGATCCTGTCTATCCCCTGCCCAATCAGCATCACAAAAGGCCTCTAGTGTAAGATCAGGTGAGGCTGATTTGGTAAACACAAGACCATGATTGATGGACCCTTAAAGACGCCGAAGGACTCATTTGACTGCTTGCCAATGACATAAAAGTGGCTGCTGAAGGTATTGACACAACTGTTTCACCTGAAAGGCTATCTCTGGTCGAGTGAGAGTGCAGTACTGAAGAGCTCCCACTGTACTCCGGTATAGGGTAATCTCTGTAGGAGAGAGAGGATCTCTGGTTAAGTCCTTAGCTCGTGTATCAGTGGAGGAAGGTGACTGCATTGGCTTTAACCCAACCATTTTTGTCTTCTCCAACAACTCATATATGTACTTGCTCTGTCCAATATGTAGACAACTACGATCTTGGATCACATGCATCCCTAAGAAGTAGCTGACCTCACCCATATCACGAAGTTTATACTGGGATTGAAGGAACTCAACTAGGGCATGAATCGCTTTCTGGTGTGTCCCAGTAATCAATATATCATCAACATACACCAGAACATAAATATGAACCTCAGACTGATGAAATATGAACAAAGAGGTATCCAACTGGGAGCACTGAAAGCCATATTCAAGGTGACTGTTGGATAATTTTACATACCATGTCCGGGGAGCTTGCTTGAGACCATAGAGAGCTTTATGCAGAAAACAAATATGATCGGGATAAACAGAAGAGACAAAGCCGGCAGGTTGCTCCATATATACCTCCTCAAGAAGAATCCCATTCAAAAAGGCGTTAGAGACATCGAGCTGATGGATTGACCATCCGAACTGCACAGATAGGCAGAGAAGGATCCGAATAGTAGAAGGTTTGATAATCGGGCTGAAAGTCTCCTCATAGTCAAGACCATATATTTGCTCAAAGCCACGTGCCACCAACCGAGCCTTATAGCGTTCAACAGACCCATCAGATTTAGTCTTGATCTTGCAGACCCACTTATTTCGAATGATATTATGATTTTTCGGTCGGGGATAAAGAGACCACGTGGAATTAACAATTAACGCATCATATTCCTCTTTCATAGCATTGCACCACTCAGGAGAAGACTTGGCCTGTAGGTAAGTAGATGGCTCTCTAAAAACCTGCACACTAGTCATAGCACATATAGGATACTTGGATGCATAGTATATATGATAATCAGAGAATGATTTGGGCTTTAGAGACCAGGTTTGACTCCGAGGGATTGGACGAGATGAATTATGTGGGATAACAAGACTGTGAGAATTTGAAGAAAAGGAAATCTCAATACCTGAGGGGCCATGTGACGAATCCAGTTCCCCCGACCATTCTGAATGCAGATAGGATCCCGAGACAGTAGGTGGGTCAAGGCCCGAAGACATACCAACTGATGTCTCGGGAGCCGTCCCCATCAGACGTGTCAGAACACCCTGGGTATCACACGGCGAACCTAAAATGGAGGGGACCCGTGGGGCATTAGTTAATGGCATCACAACTGTAAGTGGGTCAAGGCTTGCGGGCATACCACTGGTTGTGACGGGATTAACTAATATCACCGGGGCTGAAATAGATGACAAATCTAACTCAAGAGTATGCACAGGTCAGATATGGATACCTAAGGAAGGTAACAATGCAGGTGAGGCCGCGCCGTCAGGGGCAGTGTCAGTGTCAGAGCCAGGGATACCCGGAAAACTTCCCTCATCAAAAATGACATTTCGAGATATGTAAACCCGTCAGGTGAGAGGTTCATAGCATTTATAGCCTTTATTTTAAATGTTATACCCTAAGAACACATTTTTTTGCTTCGAAACATGTATTTAGCCGTGTTATAGGGACGTAACAGAGGGTAACATGCACATCCAAACACTTTAAACAGGGAATAGTCAGGACTAATTCCATGGAGTAAAGAAAAGGGACTGTCATAACCAAGTAGAGGTGTCGGCAAGCGATTAATGATGTAATTGGCAGTGAACATCACATCAGGCCAGAAAGTACGGGGTAAGCGTGCTTTAGATAAGAGACATAAACTCATATCTGCCAAATGACGATGTTTACGTTCTGCAACTCCATTTTACTGTGATGTGTGTGGACAGGATATTCGATGCAAGATTCCATGTTTAGCCAGAAAGGATTTAAAAATATTTAACACATACTCACCACCGCCATCACTCTAAAATTATTTAATCTTTCGAGAAAACTAATTTTCCACAAGTGCTTTAAAATCGACAAAACATTTAAAGACGTCAGATTTGTGAATGAGTGGATATAACCATAAAAAGCATGAGAAATCATCAATGAAAACAACATAATATCGAAAACCAGTGTTGGAAAGAACAAACAACATCCACACATCAGAATGAATCAAATCCAAAGGGTAATCAGAGTAACGTTCAGATGAAACAAATGGCAACTATTTTCCCTTACTTAATTGACATGCTTCACAAAAATCTAAACAGCTAGACCCTGAAAACAAGTAATTTATTGAGTTGAACTAAGCGACTATGATGGGAGCAGCTGAGTGACCTAATCTTGCATGCCAGTTATTAAATGATGCCTTCACACCAACCATACTAGTTAATACACATTTAAGGTTTGAGGTATTCAATAGGTCCACTGGATACAACCCATTGACACTAGGCCCTTGCAGGAGCGTTCTTCCCGTTTTGTTGTCCTTCACAAAGTAACCATATTTAGTTAAAACAAAGAAACAATTGTTATCCCAGCAAAAATTATGAATAGATAATAACTTAGCAAAGGCATTTGGACAGTGAAAGACATTAGACAGAGTAAGGGAGCCGGATGGAGTAGGATATGTTAATGAACCAGTGTGATGAATTTTCAGAGTTTCTCCATTACCTACGACGACCTCATTCCCTCCAGAGTAATGTTCTTGCAAGGAAAGATTGGTCAAATCATTTGTAATATGATTATTTGCCCCTGAATCAGCAAACCACATGTCATTATCGAGCGCTGCATTAGACTGTGCTGCCATGGCCATAAGGTCGGCAGGTGGATGTCATCCTTGAAAAGTATAGTCCATACGATTAAAACAGTCTAGGGCCGTGTGACTCGTTTTTCCACAAATTTGACACGCATATGGACTAGCTCTGGCGGAATCAGTAGTGGGCTGTCCGTACTGGACTCGAGAACCAGAAACAGACCCAATTTTATTTGCAGGCTGTTCGTCAAGTGGACTTGGGCCATTTCTTATATCCTGTCTCGGCCCAAAATAGCCTCCATGTGTCGGGCCCAAAAAACCATTTTCGTCCATCCTGTATCTACGCGAGTTTATCTCCTGGGTGGAAGTGTCACCAAATCAACGGAAGTCGGCAGAATTTGAGGGATAACGACCGAAATTGAACTGTCCTCGTCCACAATTGCGGCTGCTATACCGTCCACCATTTGGAGACCGTCCTCTACCGCCTCTGTAAAATCCGCGTCCGGCAGATGAATATACGCATGGGTCACCGAATACCAAGGCATCCTTAGCAGACCTGAGGGCAATGGAATCTGTGTCTTGACCAACTGAAACTGTAATCAGGATCTCATAGGTGAGTAATTCACCTTCAAATTCTTCCATTGATAGAGGGGCACTTCTCCGGGCAAACGATATATGTGGTAAGAACATCTGAAAAGCCAATGAGAGTCCACCAGCAATGTAATCGACCATTTCATCATCTGTAATGGTTTGGCCAGCCGCTGATAACTCTGCTCGCAGCAATTTTGCAGAATTGAGGAAAGCTGTGCAGTTCTGAGATCCCTGCTTGAGATTCTGAAGTCTTCTCTTCAGATTCAGCAACCGGGATGTGTTTCTAGGAGAGAATCGACGCGACAATTTATCCCACACGGCATGAGCATTCTGTAGTCCATATGTTTCCGGGATGATTTCAAGAGATAGTGATCCATTGATTAAGGCTAAGACATACTGATCTTTGTGGCTCCATTGAAAATATTCAGGATTAACAGTGGCTGGAGCACCTTTCTGCCTTTCCTCTTCAGTTTGCAGGAGAATAGCACTCGGACAGGTGATAGAGCCATCAACAATTTGCATAAGGTTGTAACTTCGCAGCACTAAAACAATTTGTGACATCCAGGAGAGGTAATTTGTAGTATCAAGTTTGATAGAAACTGTTCGGGAGAGATTTGGGTAGGAGAAACTTGGTTGAGACATTGGTGATTGGCCAAACAAAAATATAGATGATAACTTGTTGATGATAAATACTTGTTGGTGATAAATATTGCAGATCGGTTACACGTTGATCTGAGTTGTCAAGGAACAGAATTCACATGAATTGTTGTTCGTCCAAGAAAGACTCAAATGAGTTATACTTCAGATGAGTACACAAGGAAGCAAGTCTCTGAATCTTCACACTTGATTCAAGACTGAATTGGATCTGACTGCGTGAGCAACAGAGGCTCCGATACCATGAAAGATGAAGGAAAAAAGGTTTGATTCAAGAAGGTAGAAACGTGTTGTTTCAATACATACAATCTTTGTAATCTTTACAAGTATATATAGACTCGAGTCTTGAGTCCTAAAAGGTAAGGAGTCTCCTACCATATTTATCATAACTACTTTACAAATCTATTCACAACTAATCGTTGACCAAATCTCTTTTGGTGATTTCCGTGATTTCCTTAACACCAATTTGGCACTAACACTAAGCAGGCTGCATTCATTTAGGAGATAACAAATCTTGTCAGATGAGCATTAGACTCCTTGATCAGTTGGTAACTTTCATAATTGCAGAAAGTCACTTCTTGTGATGCCTAATAAGTTCAATGGACCATATTAAGTCATCCACTACTTCCAGTATGATCTTGCTATATAGTATTCTTGTAGTTTAAGAATTTTTAGAAATTAAACGAACATTAAAGATTAACTATTGGAATGTCCCATGAAAAATAATATCAAACAACTTAAATAATAAGTTGGTGGTATAAAATAACCAACTTCTTACTATTTAAGTTGGTCCACACAAGCGCACCTACGCAGATGAAAGCTAGAGATCAAGTCACTTAATAGAAAGATTAATACTAGATGTCCCAACAATTTATCCAGAATTCATCCATACACTAATAATAAAAGATTTTTTTTAGCAAAGCACTAATAATAAAAGATTAATAAATTCTTCACCTATTAGCCACATTATGTGCCACCTAGGTGTATTTAAAAAAAGGGTTTACAAATGGGGTACCCATAGCACTACTCACGCCGAGGGGTCTAATTTGAGCAATCCGCGCGAAGCACGCACGGGAGGCCAATCTCCGCCCTGCATCTCCTAGTCCGATGGGGATGGGATGCGGGTGGCGCGATGCGTGACGCCCAGGCAGGCGTGCCCTCAACCGGATGGCCTCGGGCGCAACTTGCATTCAAAGACTCGATGGTTCACGGGATTCTGCAATTCACACCAAGTATCGCATTTTGCTACGTTCTTCATCGATGCGA